>JABUQX010018005.1:17500-25458 GCA_015478945.1 Trachelipus rathkii
ATGAGTTAGGGATTTTTGGGGTTTAAGCGTGTTGTATGTGACAAGGTTCTGATTTATATATATTATCTAAGTAGGTGTTATATTATATGTAGGAACGTAGAAAATTAACTCGTCAATGGTGGACAGATATACCTTTTATAAAAGTTTGTTTATCTGTTGTAATGAGAAACTCAGTGTACCTAAAGGTATAAAGTGTGAGTATATTTTAGCGCTATTATAGTGGGAGTTATTTGTTATGGTTGGGTATAAGTTATTATATATTATATATATAAGTATAAAAATATATACTAGTATGGTAATATATATATATTATATATATTACTGAGTTTTCC
This sequence comes from Trachelipus rathkii, assembly GCA_015478945.1. Taxonomy (NCBI): domain Eukaryota; kingdom Metazoa; phylum Arthropoda; class Malacostraca; order Isopoda; family Trachelipodidae; genus Trachelipus; species Trachelipus rathkii. Next base: position 17,833 of record JABUQX010018005.1, read on the forward strand.
TAGGTAATTAAATATAATAATAAGTATTTAAAGTAATAAAATTTGTTAGAACTTTGATAACTAAAAACATTTTATATTAAATATAAAGTAATTAATAAATATGCAGAATTGAAAAATTATATAAATATTATAAAAATAAAGTATTTTTTAATATAAATTATGTGTAATTAAAATTTCTTGATTATATTATTTTATATATATTGTCAATAAATTAATTATGGTTTATTAGTAGGTAGTATATTATTATATATGAGTATTCTTAGTAGTATTATATCGTATAATGTATATATTAGTATATTATACTAGAATAATTGTAAATGCTGCCAGATTATATATATATATTAATATAATATAGTTAGATATAATTATATATATATATAGGGTTATAGTAGGTATATTATTGGTATTTTTTGATATATGGGTATAGTATAGTGATGGTTAAAATATTATATGTTATTATTGGTTTTATAGTATGTGTGTGTCATATATAGAGGTTTTTGTATAGTATATTAGTATGGGTTTGCATTATATACTGTATTTATATATAGGAGTAGTGAGGTAGGTGTATATATCATATGTAGTATGTATATATAATACGTGGGTTATGTATAGTAGTTTATAGAGTATGTAGAGTAATATTTATTATAGTTATATATAGTATCCTGATGGTGGTGGTGTGCTGGAGTTATGAGTATAGGTTAATTAGAGTAATATCATATATGTGTGGAGTAGTAGGTAGTATATTGTGCTATATATATTGTGGTATAGTATATTGAGTATATATAGGATATTAGTTAGATTAACCGTTAGTAGGTGTTATTATTTGAGAGTATATATATTTATATAGCGTACGGTAGGTTTTTTATACTGCTTGGTGTATTATGTTTGATTCGCTATATATTAGGTGCATTGTGCCTAGCATAATGCATATTTATTAATTTTATGTAGTTATAGGTAGTAAGCGGTATACGTTGATGTATACGGATATGGTACTTATTACGGGGTATTGAGGTAGTAGGGCTATTGTAGGTATACTATTGGTATGAGATTATTGTAGTATGTGTTGTACTATGTATGATGTTGTATTATTATGATTATTTTATGAACGTTATATATATATGTTATCTATATATAGTATTATATCTATGCTTATAGTCATTTACGGGTATAGGTACGAATACGTATCTATAGTTGGCGTAGTTAGTATAGTTTACTTAAGTATTATTAGCTAGGTAGTTAGTATGATGAGTATTAGTAGTGCTTTTATGTATTATTAAAGTGTTACTTATTATAAGCGGCAGTTGGTCTTATTTCTGTAGATTCTATTCTGTCTGTTTTCTGTTTATAATAAGTTCAAATAGTTTCAAGTGCGGATGAATGATGTCTGCTCCTAGTCTTATTCAAGTATTCAATTGTGAAGACCAAAGCTTTGTTTCGAGATTTTAAAAATATTTTCTTTAGTGCTTAAGAAGGTTCGCAGCAATCTAAAGAGGTATGAAAGTCTATTAAAATAGAGTTTAGTTAAGTGAGTTGAGATTGATTTTCTCATGTCAAGCTTCAAGAGCTCTCCGCCAATTCAGGATTCGGAGCAGTGGCGGCTTCTCCCTGTAATATCTTTATTTTTTGTATCATTCTTGATCGAATCTCATTGGGTTCATAGATCTTTGAAAATCTGTCCTCTCACTCAAAACCATGTAGAGCTCACTGAACTATTCTGTAGCTGAAGATTTGTGACTAATGATGTAACCCCTACTATGCTCGATTGTCAACAATAATATAAAAATTCTGTAGCTTTTTTAGTATGTAGAAGTTTATCACAGCGTCAAATATTGGATAATCACGATAAACCTGCTGGTAGCGGCGCGGTTTAATAAAACCTAGGAAATGGGCCATTTTCACTTTATAAAATCCGAGGACTCTGAAATTATTAAATTCTGGAAAATGCCGGCTGCGGCAACCTCCACGCCATGAGATAATTGAATATATTGGTAACTCATGCTCAAACTCGGAGCGGTTTAATATATGAGCTTTAAGGGATCTCCGGGGACTGATGTGACAGTATTCCAATCTCCATTATATTATAATATTATGAATCCCGAAAACTATCATATGTCTTCGTTCCCGATATATCCACTTATAACTTAACTCGAACGGACTCCACATTCCGAAAATCGTACTTCCCACACCTCCTCAACAAGCAAGATTATGACTAAACAACGTCGCTGCTTTGGGATTAATTTGATCCATTGATTGTTTAGATTGATTGCATAAACTTGGCGAAGAAACTCGAGTCGATTTCAATATGACAACAGGACTTAATGAGTGGCTTTGTTCGTTTACATGAGGCTCTATATTAATGAGACTATTTTTAATTCTTAAACATACAAGTGACAAAAAGTGCTGCAACATTTAATTATAATTTTTATTCATTCATTTATTTATTTATTTATTTATTTATTTATTTATTAACTTATTTAATTAGTATTTTTTGTTTGTTTGTTTTTATTCTCTGTAATGTATTATTTATTTTATTTATTTATATATTTATTTTTTAAATAAAAGAAATTATTTTTGTTATTTTTATTATTATTTATTATTTAAATTGTTTTTATATGTTTATTTATTTTTTTATTCATTATATATAATATATATATATATATAATATATATATATATAATATATACCTATATATAATATATATATAATAGGTATATATATATATATATATATAGGATAATATAAATTAATATATAATATATATTATATTTATATATTATTATTATTTATATATCGTATATTATCATCTTTGGACTGCTGTCTTTATTATAGTACTAATATGATATATATATATATATATTTATTGTTATAAGTATATTATGTATAATATAATCATATTATATATATATATAATATTACCTGGACCTATAATATAAATGCAAATTTAATATTGGAAAATAAAGTGAGGTCGTGGTCTTGCTTGTGTGATTAAGAATTATAGTACTACTATTACTATAGTAACTTATTATTATAGTATATTATTATGTAATAATATATATATATAGTATATTATAATATAATATATATTATATATATATATATATATATAGATAGATAGATAGATAGATAGATAGATAGATAGATAGATAGATAGATAGATAGATAGATAGATAGATAGATAGATAGATAGATAGATAGATAGATAGATAGAGTGAGTGAGTGAGTGAGTGAGTGAGTGAGAATGTATGTGTGTGTGTGGTTGTGTGTTTGAGGAAGAACCTTTTTTTAACCTGCTTCCTCTTCAGCAGTAACTCACTATAACAAATAATTATAAACTTGATAAAGTACCAGAGGCTAAAATGATCCAAACTCTTCATAAATTTTGTGCCAAAACCTAAAGATAGGAATAATTTTTCTTTCCTCAAATTTATTAAATAAAAAGTGAGGGATGAAAACATGCGCTGGTTATCAAATGTTGCTTTTTTCATTTTTTTCAATTTTTGTTAAAATTTTGAGATATATATTTTTTAGGGGGAAGGACAAATTTGTATTGAGGAATAAAATTAAAGTATATGTTTATCTCTCAACTTTCTTATTTTCTTAAAATAGGGACTATGAATTGGAATATGAAAGATGTTGTGAATAGAATAACAAAAACTAAAAAAAACGAAAAAAAAACAAGAAAATAAATTTTGAAAATAAATAATTTATATATTAAAAGAAAGGAAGAAACTTTTGAAAAACTTATTTTCATTTGCAGAATCATTTTCGAGAATTGTTTTTTTTATTATTTTTTTAAAAGATTTTGGAGGATGAGAGATTTTTTCTTTAAGTAAAAAGTTGTTCAAAGTAGAAAAAATAAAATAAAATGTAAATGAAAATTCAGAAAAGAAAAAGAGTTAAAGGACAAATCTTAAAACTTTAATATTTTTAAAGATTTATTTCTGTTTTAATTTTGATATAATATATATTTACTTATATATGCTATACTATATATATATATAAATATATTTTATTGTATGGAAAGTGTTAAGGATAGCATATGAAAATATGTTAAGGCTGAAACAGTTATAATTATAGGATATAGTTTGCACTATGGGCCGTCTTGTTCAGGGCGGCGTGGTTTGGGTCATGTTGGTTTGTTGGGTGTTGGTTGTGTATATATATATATATAATATATATATATATGTATATATATAGACATATATTATAAATCTTTTATATTTATATAATAAATATTTATTTTGTTATATGTATATATATATATATATATATATATAAAATTACTTAAACAATGAAAGTCTATTTATTATATCTACATCCTTTTTCTGGCAATTTGTTCAAATTAATTAATCATAATGATCGCTCCTATCATCAAGATCAATAAAACCAACTTTTCGAATTTTAAAATATTTTTTTTAACCTTTATAATTTATATCATTAAAAGGGAGGAATCAATTAAAATATATTCTATTAAGTATGAAATGATTTTCAGTCACGCTACAAAGTCATAAAACCTAAAGGTCTCCTCCTATTCCTCATTTTTGACCCCTTCCATTATTATTATTATTTTCTTTTCATCATAGACTCTTCTGAAATTGTACAGAAGAATTCGAAAATTATTTTGACTCTGATTCCAGTTTTAGCATTATCTTTGAAAATCTTTCTCTGAGTTTGAATTTAATTCACAAAACTATCTGTACGGAAATTGTGAATACGATTGTAACTCCTACATTGGATTCACAATAAAATAAAAATCAGACTTCGGTTATAAATTGAATTCACACAAATTTGGAAATCATGATTACGACTCTTCCAGTAAAGTAAAACCTTCAAATTCTGAGACTCTGGAAATTCTTATTCCGGAAATTCCGGCTCCAACTCCACCCTTAAAATTTAAAATTTGGTAAACTCATGGTCAAACTCTACTTTTAAAACTATAACTTCGGAGACTGATTTTAACTAGTATTTCATCTCTACTTTAATATCAGAACCCCGGAAACGGATTCTAACTCCGAATCCACCTTTATATAACTCGAACGACCTCCCAATCCAAATCGTACTCCCACACCTCCTTCACAAGCAAGATTATGACTAGAACGACGTCGCTGCTCTGATTAATTGATCCGTATTCAAACATCGCTTCGCATAAATGTCGCAATATTCGAGGCGTTCCAATTTGATCGAAGAATTTAATGAGTGGCTTTGTTCGTTTAATGAGGCTCTGATATTAATGAGACTATTTTAATTCTTAAACATACAAATGACAAAAAGTGCTACAACAATTAATTATATTTTTATTTATTTATTTATTTATTTATTTATTTATTTATTTATTATTTATTTATTTATTTATTTATTTATTTATCTATTTATTTTTATTCATTCATTTATATTTATTTTATTTACTTATTTTTTTATTTACTTTTCTTATTTATAAATATATGTTATATATAGAGAGCGAAAATATTGTAATATATATTTAGTATATAAATACCTATATATATACTATATTATTATTAGCGTTTATTATATAATATATATTACACGGATTCCGATAAAATAGATATCATATGCTAACTGAATTGGGTATATATCATATATTTAATATATTGTAATATAAACAATTACTATATGGAGAAACTAATTTATCATTGCAATTAATATTTAAAAAGAGATTATTGCCAATTTGGGTTTATAGATGAGTGATTCAACGAAATATTCTTTAATTTGACACGCCTGGCGTTATAATTACAAATTGCACTACTCTTAATTACATAACTCCCTAGGCGGCAAGCCACATCTCGATACCGAGATCGGTCAGCCTAAAGTGAGTCTGTATTCTTTGATTGGAATGAATCGCTTTTTAGGATGTCGACCGTATTTGTGGATTAAAACGCACACGGAGTGTTCAAAATTTAAAGAATTTCGTTTAATCTATCATCTATTAAGATCAAGGCAATATTCTCTTTATATATATATATTTATAATATAATATATATATATATAAATATAATATATAAGTTTATAAAAGGATATTCTATATATATAAAATAATATATCCGTATATATATATATTATATAGGTTACTATCAGAATGATATACCTATATATATATAGTAATATATATACTAGATAATATATATATATATTTATTTATATAAGATATATATATAGATATATATGTATATATAGAATAATAGTATATATATATATATATATAATATATATATTATATAGATAGATTATAATATATCAATTATATATATTATATATATTATTATATTATATAATAATGTTATATATCATATGACTATAATGTATATATATTTATAGTTAATGAATAATATATAGATATATATTATATATATATATAATCGTTTTATATAGTATATTTTAATAATTATATATAATATATATATATACTACTAGATGCGATATATAACGATATTTATATTATAAAAAAAAAAATAAATAATATTTATATATAATATATAATCTATAGATAGATAGATAAGATAGATGATAGATAGAAGATAGATAGATAGAAGATAAATTAGATAGATAGATAGAATAGATAGATAGATGATTAGATAGATAGATAGATAGATAGAAAGATAGGATATATATGATAGATAGATAGCGAGTGAGAAAAAGAGAAAGAGAGAGAGAGAGAGAGAGAAGAGAGAGAGAGAAGAGAAGAGAGAGAGAGATATGAGAGAGAGAAGAGAGAGAGAGAGAGGAGAAGAGAGAGAGAATTGTATGTGCATTTAACCTTGTTGTTGAACCTTTTTTTAACCTGCTTCCTCTTCAGCAGTAACTCACTGCAACAAATAATTACTAAACTAAACTAGTATTGCAGAGGCCTAATGATCCAAACGCTTCATAAATGTACTGAGCCAGAAACTAAGATAGGAATAAATTTCTTTCCCTTTAAATTTAGTTAAAATAAAAATTAAAAAAAGGACAAAAAATTTAACATCTGGTTATCATAATGTTGCTTTTTTCCGGTTTTCTAATGGTTTTTTTTTTTTTTTTAATATTTGTTAAGAGTAAGTGATATAATGGATTATTTTTTGGGTGGAAAGTTTTTTTTTTTTTTTTTTATTTTTTTGGAAGAATAAAAAATTACAATGTTTATTATTACTATGATGGTGACTATGAATTGAAATATGAAAGATGTTGTGAAAAGAATAAAAGATAAATAAAAAGGAGAAAAATAGAAACAAATTAAAAAAAAGATTTACAGAATAAATAATTTCTATTCGAAAGGAAGAAACTTTTTGAAATACTTAATTTAAGATCTTTCGGAAAATGGTTTTTTTTAAAACATTCTTTTCAGGTGAGTTTTTTTTTCTTTAAATAAAAAGTTGTTCAAAGTATTACAGAAGACCAAATAAAACTGTAATGAAATTCGAAAAGAGGAAAAGTTCTACAGCACAGATCTTTTAAAATAAATTTAATATTTTTAAGATTCTATGTTCAAATTCATATTTATAGGTTTCCATATTAATATTTATATTATATATAATAATATATAAATATATAATATATATATTATAAATATATTATTTATTTTATTTATTATTATTATATATATTATATATTATTTATTATTATAATATTATT
>JABUQX010018006.1:0-5000 GCA_015478945.1 Trachelipus rathkii
TTTCCTTTAAGATTTCCAAGAGGGGTTGTTTCAATTTGGTCAATGTTGCTGGTCCACTAAGATAGTTAAACTGCAAACATAACGTTTAGTTTTACCTATTTATCCAACACCTAATTTCATACGTCTTTATATTTATAGATTACATGGATACTTTTAGTTTATCATTACCACTAAACCTGAAAAAATTCTGGATAATCTAAACTTCCAGGTCTTCAAAGTACTTCGAGTATGTTATGAATTGTTTTGTACAATATATCATGTACTCTTTAATAACTTTTTACAAATTAGTTTAGTTTATAATAATTATCAATAAGACATCCATCATAATTATAATCAACAACTAAAAAGAAGATATTATAATTATACATCTATAAATCTTATTACGGTTTTCAATAAAGTAAATCCATAATTATACGTATTAATAAATCATCGTCCAGGCTGGGATAGCAGTGTCCAGACATGGATCAATTGAAGTAATACTTAACTCATGAATAAACATATACTAAGGGTTACTATCAGTTGTCAATGGACCAACAACTATATGCAACGAACAACATCTCCCTTATACTATATATATATTATATTATTATATATATATATAATATATATATATATATATATATATTATATATTTATATATTAATATATAATAATATATAATATTATAATGATATATATAATATATATTATATTAATATTTAATTATATATATATATAATATATTTATAATATATATTAATATTAATTCATTTAAATTATATATATATTATATATTATATAATATATATATATATTATATAATATATTATAATATATATTATATAATATATCGAGTTTTAGCCACAAATCTAATTAATAATATAATTGTTACCAGGGTGCGGGGCGGGGACCCAACTCAAATGGACTCAACCTTTTTCCCTAACCTCCGACCTTAATGAAAGAGCTTTTACAATGGATTATATACTTTTTGCCTTAGTATTGACATTCCAAATATGGGAAGGTTATTGTGTTGAAGAGACCATAATTTTTCTGCTTTTCTGTTTTTCTGCTGAGAGTCTGTTCTTCTTTTCATTTACATATATTTAGCCAGCATTGCTAAATTCCTCTTCACTTGGAACACTAGTTGGATGACAGGCCAGGTATTCCTTGCAAGTTTACTTAACCGTGGGTAAACATTTTGCATTTTGCTTAATTTACACTCCACCAACTGATAGGATACGTCATTTGATTTGTACTCTAGTCGTCTTTTCTTGGTTGGATTAAGTTTTCCAATCAATTTGCACTTGCCATCTTTTGATTAATGCGTGTGTTTTCTTCATACACTACTGGGACGCTGTAGAATTGCTTCAGTGAATCTTGTTATTGATTTTACTTGTAGAAGGTGGTTGGTTCTGCATATTTCAATTTTTTTTCCTTTTAATGGATGGCTAGTTATAGACTGTTACGGATTGAAGTTTTCCTTGAAAGTTTACTCAAACGTGGGTAACATTTTGCTTTAACTTATCCACCAACTGATTGATCATCATTTGAATCTAATCGTGTTTACTGGTTGATAGTTTAATCAATCATTTGCATACATCTTTTCGTAATGCGTGTGTTTCTTCATCACTACTGGACTGTAGAAATTCTTCAAGTTACTCTGTTATTGATTTACTTGTAGAAGTTGATGGTTCTGTAGATTTTGTTTTTTTTCCTTTTAATGGGGTGCGAATTAATCAGACTGTTCGGATTGAAGTTCTTACAATGCACATTAAAGTAACGATTTTTAACTGTTTTATTCGTTAGAAAAAATTTGGCTTTTATATACGGTGAATCTAAGTAGTTGCCATAGATATGGAGGTCATTAATTCACAGAACCCAAAGCGTATTTTCTACTCTAGCTCTCTCTCTCTCTCTTCTTTTTAACCGCGTCAATCATTTTCATTTGAAGATGTGGTTAAAATGCTTCCTATAGCGCTGAGACTTTTAATTGGTAATTACATAAAAGGCAAGACAGCTGTAGAGGCGCTGATATTTTTTGTTTTTTCTTCACATGGTTTTCAATAGCTTTTAATGGCAGTGTTGATTCCCTAGGCAGGAAGAATTAGAGGAAAAGGTTAAAGTAGTTAGATAATAGGTTCTGCAGATGAATTTATAGAGTTTGTAGGGACTTAGAAATATAATTTAGATGAGCGATCCGAATGGTCAGGTCAGCCTTTGTTGAAACCTGCAGTTCTAAACAGGTTCGACTGTTTCCGATTGGCGGAGGGATCAGAGATGCCAATGTGTAATGTTTGAGTTTCTTAAAAGGAAGCTGGAATACATTGCTTAATTGGAGGGACTCTATGGACACGATACTAGATAGGACTTTTTTCAAAAGAATAAAAAGAAGCGATGAGAGTGTGTTATCCAGGTGCAGAGTGAGTGATATTCGTGGATAGGATTGATTAGAGAGATTTGATTCATACAACATGATTGATTTCAGGATGTGAATTGTGCATGTGGGTAACAAATGATATTGGACATAGAAGGTCAGGAAGAATTAAATAGCAGATTATTGAGATTGATTCAGAAAGATGAAAGCTTAGTGGAGAAGGTAGCATGATAATTCTTGGGCATTTCACCTAGGTTAGGTGAGGTCAGGAATGGGGGAGTAGGTCTTTATTAGGTTTAAATGAAAGGGTTAGGAATTTATGTTTTTCAGAAAAATATTAGTGTTTGGATTTGTGGAGAGAATTTCTAGAAAAAGATCTTTCTGCAGTAGATGGAGTTCACTTGAGTCGTTAAGGTGTTGGGCTTTTCAGTACCAGTTTGAGACTTGTTTAGCAAAAAATAGGTAAAGTTGGGGGTGGTGGGCAAAATAATAAGGTTTAATTTAAATGTAATAGGTAAACTATAATTAGTGGGGGATAAATAAGCTAGTGTATGTCACAGGTTCAAATTAATTGATTGAGGATTAATTAAACAAATAAACAAGCATTTTCGCAGCTATCAATGTTCTTTTACAACAAATGCTCATAAGGCCTTAGAAAATTAAAAAAATGAGCTGTTAGTTTTATAAACATAAATGAGAATCTAGACCTTATTTGCATAACGAGGCCAGGGGTGTTAATGAAATTATATGGAGACTCCTTTCCGGAATATGAAATAGACGGATAATAACTTTATTTATACCAGCATAGAGGAAAGAGGGTAGTGGTGTGGCGCATTTATGTTAAAGCAATATTCAATCTGTATTAATGACTGACTTTAAAATGAATCATGATATTGAATCAGTGTTGGGTAGATATTCTTATATACAATAAATCATTTACAGAATAGGGCATTTTATTTAGACCTCCTCGGCAAGGAGTCATCACTTACGACACGAACAATTTCGAGAAAGAATTAGAGACAGCATGCCACAGTAAAGAAAAAAATATATAGTCAGAATGGGTGATTTTAATTTTCGTGGCATAATGGGATTCCTTGTCTATATGGACCATCAGTAGTTTCTTCTGTATTTAAAATTGTATACTAGATAAACTTTTTGGACCAGCATGGTCATTGAACCCAAAGATACGATGCAACTACTAGACTTCAATATTAACTTAACGATTGAAAGTATGGTGGATGAAGTTAGAGTTGAGGAGAATTTAGGGATTTAGTGACATAATATAATTAGATTTTAATATGAATGTAATTTCTGGCCCAAATTGCAAGTAATAAGAAAAGATCTTAGAGGATTTCCGAATGGATATTGTTACCAAATTTCGAGACCATGCGTAGTACAACTTAACTGGGAAAATTGATTAATCTCTCATACGTGTTTTTCAGAATTTAAAGCAAATTTTTTTAAAGCAAAATTTTAAGAACTACTGAGTAATATATTATTAAAACATATACAACCCATTCAGGGTGGCCAAAAGAGAAAACCTGTTTGGTGGAATAGAGAGTAAGAGAGAGAGAAAATTAATGAAAGCGTAGATGTTTTAAAATATTCAAAGGTAAGTAATAGGGAAGATGATTAGAAAATTATAGGGAAAATTAGAAACGAACTTAACCAATCAATAAGAAAGGCAAAAGAGAGAGGCAGAAATTTAATTTAGCAAGGAATAGTAATAATAAGTATCTGAAGAAGTTTTTTAGCTTCTTATAAATTAAAGTAAGCATAGGACAATTGGTCCAATTAAAACTGATGAAAATTTAGTAAGTTCCGATAACATTTTCAATGCTTATTGCTTAATTTTGCTTTCAGTGTTTTTTTACTGAGGAAAGATTAGATAATAGCTTTGAGACTAATAGTTCTGGTATTTGCATGTAACAAATAGACTTCCAGAATTTGAATTTGATGTAAAAGATATAAAACGTTTATTTAGATCAATTGACCAAATAAAGCTGCAGCCGCTGATAGGTATTATTATGGTAGATTACTGAAAGAGGAGTACCAGCATTGCAAAGGCACTTGTATTTGATTTAAGCGACACTATTAACATTTGCGTGAGGTAACCAGATTGACTGGAAAAATGCATATTGTTGTGCCATATTATACAGGACAGGCTTAGTAAGGAAGATTTTGCTGAATTATATTAGCGCCAGTTGCTTAACCATCTCTGGTTGTAAGGTCTTCTTGGAAAGTTAATTGAAAGGGTTCATTATAGAGAAATAATAGAAGATAACCAAGGTATTGTATGACTCCCAAGTCCCAGCAGAAAGGGTAGCGTCATGTCAGACAAAACCTTTTAATAAAATTTATGGAATACATTACTGACTACATCGACCGAGGAGATCCAGTTGATATGTATATTTAGACTTTATTTTGTAAAGCTTTGATAAGTTCCCACAAAGGCTGATTGTTGAAAAAGTCTTATTTGCAATGTGGTTAGTGGAGTGGTACATGGTTGGATTTAAAGTGGTTGAGGAGAAAAAGAAAACAGTGTGTACAACTAAAATAATGAATAAATCATCATGGAAATAGTGAGAGTGGTGTCCACAAGGTTCAGTGCTGGGGCCACTATTGTTCCTCAACTATATATTATAAA
>JABUQX010018006.1:10000-35000 GCA_015478945.1 Trachelipus rathkii
TAGAAAATTATGATAACACACACATAAAAACTAACAAATAATGGCAAGAAATCATAAATCTAAGTGAACCTGTACAAAGGAGGAGGTCGGAACTTTGGCAAACTCCTCCATTGTGGAGCGCTATCAAAGGACTGATCTGGAGCTTTTCGCTTGGCGGAATCGGTCCGGTGCGGGCACTTGCCACCAGCCTCGGCCATTGTTTTATTGGCGTCTTCTTTCATTTTGTAAAGAAAGAAAGGCGCGAAAGATTTGAATTTTAATAACATACGTATACAGATGTAGGCGTTATCACCAGAGATTTAAAGGTGTATGCATGAGGCCCGCAAATTAGCCTCTTACAGCTGCATACCTTTCTTTCTAATGACAATGCATGCTTTGTTTACAAAGATTCCCTATCGTAAATTTCGGCTAGCTTTGGTGGTTGATTTCGGTTATGTGGGAAAAAATAACTGTTCTCACAAACGCACGTGACGCGTGTGTTTGTGACAGGTTCACAGTTTTTTTTTCAATACCCAACGCCATAATAATTAACATAATTGGAAGGAAATTTTGCATTAATATAGAAACACTAAAATAGAAAGAGAGAAAGAACAATATCTATAAAAATAAGAGCTCGTAAAGCGACCATTTTTAGTTACACAGGTAACCTTCGTCTGAGATACTGGGTCTTCTATTAATTTTTCTTTCAATCTTCTCCCTTTTCTTATTCGTTCCGTTCGGGTTCTCGTCTCGAACTTGACGTTTCAATGTCACACTCGCAAGGCGAGATTTTCATGTTTCACATCATTATTTAATTGGAAATGTAAGGAACCTGTCCGGCTAACTTCCGTATTAACCTTTAGATTTACCCTTCTTAAATGCATTCAAATTCAGTAAATTCACATCTGCAAGCTTCCTTTGAATTGTAGAGTTCAAAATGATATTCCATTTCTGCTTTCTTCTTTTTATTATCAATTCTATTTTGGAGGTTGTTTGGAAGCTTTGCTCTGATTGGTCAATTGGCTTATGGGAGGACCAATCTTTGTGCTTTTGAAGATGTTGTTGTTGTTGTTGTTGCCCCCTAGATGGCGCTTACAGGGTGACCAGGCGAGGAGCGATTTTTGGTTTGTTTACGAAGGAACGATGGGTCCTTTATATTAGAGGAAGAGTGTTGCTCTTTCTGGTGGGCATTCTTTTACGTTAATTCTAGATACTTACCATTTATTATTAATTTTCTGATGCATTTTCATATTACACCAGAAGATTTTGACCTACGAGGAATTAGGTGTTTTGAAAAAGAAAAATGGAAAGAGTCTTATATTATTCATGCGACATTAAATTTTGGTATTAAAATTTTAATTATTCAAAAATGTTGCTTTTTGGCGTATACAGTTTAAATTGTGCATTTCATTCTCTACGCATATAGCGCTCGCTGCTTTTACAGAACATCTTTATAGTCTATAGCAGGTCCGTTCAGTAGGGCTCTGTTTTGCTTTGAACAAATTGTTTATTTTAATAAAACTTGTTTATCATCTTTTTGATATAAAAAAAAAATTTATAATTTTTCTAAAATATAAAAATATCTTTTTAACTATGTAATTTTAAATAATTTTTATAACAAATGTTTCACAAGTTTTAAAATTAAATATAATGTAAGTAGAAATATTTTTAAAGATAACTCATTAAAATTCCATTTCATGCCGTTCTGAGGGTTCAGCTTTCCTCGAACTTTCACATTTTGAAAAAGCGTTTAAAAATAAATTACAGTTTAATTTTCAGCAAATACATTGATCATCGAAGAAACTTTCCAATTTTTAATAAGATCCTAATCATTCAACATACTAGTTATATTTGATACTAATTTATTTATTGATGGAAAATATGATGTTTACTTTTTTTTTTTTTTTTTTTTTTTTTTTTTTTTTTTTTTTTTTTTTTTTTGAAAATATTCTGTTGGCTTTACACATCATTAGCGTAGATGTCTCTGGCTTACTTTCTCACCAGCTAATCCCGCCAGCTTCAACTCGTCAGCTTAGGCTAGCAGGCAGCCTATTCGAAAGTTGCCGCGACATCTCGCTAGAATTGTACAGAGTCATCTTTTTAAAGAAATTTTTTTTTTATTATTTATCATTTTTATTTTGTAACAATTTTGATGCATTTTTAATTGGAATTTATTACCAAATTGTTGAAGTAATTTTCATTTTAAATTTATTATTTATTTATTTTAATCTTGACTAAATAATATTTTATATAGCGCTAGATTGCAACTCAACGGTGGAAGTCATTGGTTATTTGAAATTCTTAGCTACAAGAAAATCTTTTTAGGAATATCCTATACTAATTTTACACATATAAATAAATGTGTATAATTTTAGAATGAAACAACGAAGATAATATAATATAAGATAAAAACACCTACCCAATGCTTTTTTGGAAACCTTTATTTTAACTTTTTGCCGATTTCGGCTTTATTTTAAATATAGCATTTGTACCATTCGTAATGTTTTTAACTCGATCATTTTTTTTTTTGTTGGAATTTTGGTTGTCATTTTTAAAGCAAGATGGCGCAAGCTAAGCCATTTACAATAGATTTACGGGGGTCTTTTCATAGTATCACAATTTATTCCTACATAGGAATCACAATTTTTTCATTTTCTTGTCATTTTTCATCGTTTGTATTTTTATCACTATTGTTTTTGTTGTTCTTATTTTTATTTTTATTCTTAGTATTATTATTATTATTATTATTATTATTATTATTATTATTATTATTATTATTATTATTATTATTATTATTTATTATTATTATTATTATTATGATTATTATTATTATTATTATTATTATTATTATTATTGTTATTAGCAGTAGTGGTAGTAGTAATAGTTTTTGATTTCAAATTTCAAGTGTTTTCAATTTTATTCCTTGAAATATTTATTTAGCACTACGAAGTTTTTCTTTTGAATTTTTAAAGTATTTACCACATGCTTCAGTTTCAGAAAGAACCTTTGTCTTTAACTTGTACTCAAAACCGTTTACCTCATTACCAGGAAGAGATGAATATATTTGAGTGGGCAGGATGTTGTTGCCATAGGCTGTTCATTGTTTTTCTTTTTATTTTTATTTTCTAATTTGTGTTTCTGCACAAAGTGTCCGCCAGGTGGCGTGACCGTTGGCTTTTACTGCTGTGTTCAGCTTCATGTTTGCGCTCTTGATCGCGCGCGTTGATCGGTGGGTAAGTGGAAGTTGGCTTCGCTTATGGTTCGAAAAAGGGACTGAAACTTTTATTGTTTGGATCATTGTATACTGTAGACTTGAGTTCAAGCTTAGGCGCTTGCTTCTAAGCCTTATTTCGAGAGCTTGAATTTTTTTTGCAACTCTAAAACGGTCTTGAAGTAGCACCGGTGTTTGTGTTACTACCGGAATGTTTATAAATAACGACTTTCTTTCTTATTTTAAAATGAGAGAATTAATAAGAAGCTTATCTTCACGTTATTAATTTGACTCAAATTACTTCATTTACATTCATTACATATATATCACTATTTTAGCACTGAAACTGACGACGAAAAAACGATTTTTTTTTTTTTCGATCATTTAATAATAATTCGCAATTTAGGCACTATCTGACTCTAAATTAAGGGGTTTTAGGGTTCACTTTAGGGGGTCGGGCGCCCCGCTAATTGTTCACTTGCTGGGGTTTAACCACAGTCGGTCTACCGCCAAAAAATCACTTTGGCTATCAAGATGATTAATGATCTTGCAATCCTTAATCAGGAAGGGTTATTGAGAGTAATTTCCTCGTTAGTGCTTTATTTCGGTATAGTGATACGGAACATTGACAGATATGGATTTGAATCAATTTAACGTAAAGGAGGTATCTATGCACTATGACGTTAGAAACTTATGATAACACACACAAAACTAAACAAAATAAAAAATCTGGCAAGAAATCCCTATCTAAGTGACCTTTAAGGGGAGTCGGACTTGGGCACTCCTCATTGTGGGGCGCTATCCAACGGACTTGATTCTGGGTTCGCTTGGCGGGTGTTCCCAGGTGCGGGCATTTCGCCACACAAGGCTCGCCCATATGTTTTGGTCGTCTTCTTTCTTTTGTAAGAAAGAAGCGCGAAACGATTTTGAATTTCTTAACATAACATTAACGGTATACAAGTATGTAGGCGTCACCAGGGATTTGAAAGAGGTAAGCATGAGACCGGCAAATTAGCCTCTTACAGCTGCATACCTTCTAATGACAAGGCAATGCTTTGTCTTACCAAAGATTCACCGATCGTCAATTTCGGCTTATATATATATATCATATATATATATATATTATATATATTTCTATACTATTATTTAAATTTTTTATACAACAATTTAGTTTCATTTTAATAGCTAATTATATGATATATATATCTATATATTATAGGTAAATATATAATAATATTCAGATTATTAATATCTATATATATTATATATAAATTATATATTATATATATCATATTATATTTTATTATTGTGAAAAGGATGGGTGCATGGGAATCTATTTTATTAATTCTTCTGGAGGTGCGCCATTAAAAAAGGAACTGGGAGCCACTGCCCTTAGTGAACATTCATCTCTGTTCCTACTTACAAAAAGTTCTTCAGCTAAAGTATTTCGTTACGTCAGATCATTGATTGTTGACTTCACTAACCGTAATTTTTTTGATGGGAGTTTGTGTGAAAAAAAAATTAGTATGATTTTCATTTTGACTGGCAGCAAAATCATGTTAATTAGAAAGCTTTCATGAATTTTGATTTTATGTCTGTAGTATTCGTTCCAAAATTTATTACACATCAAAAGTTTAATATCTCATTATTAAAAGATTTTTTAATGTTAAATTGGTAGATTACTACAGCGTGAATTCTTTATCTGATTTTTGATTCCGTTGACCACCCTTGTTCTCTTTACTCTTAAAACTCTGAACTTTCCCGATATTGACTTTATAACTGGTGGAACAATATGTTTGAATTCTGTTTACAATCTTCTTTTAACTCAGTTATTAGTGGAAGATTCTTGGGTCTTTGTCGGTTTATAATGAGGACGTCAAAATCTTCTCCCTAACGGTTTCTGGGATTTCAACTAGGCTGCCACAAGACAGATTCACAAATAACTTCCAATATCTAATTATGCAAAGGAAATAAAGCAACCATCGCTACGCTTCCGCCAAGAACGCAAGTGTTCAGCATTAGTGTAATTTTGTGCTTCAGGGTTTTCCTATGGGCGAGGCAGAGGTCGCATAATTTCGTTTTTTGCCCAAGTGGGCTTACATTAAAAAAATACTTAACATAAAATTAAATCGTGCAAATAGAATAATTGCATAAATTTATTATAAATTATTAATTTAATTGTTAAGCTCTAAATTTAACTTCGTATCTAATTTTTTTTCATTGGTGTTACTACGCTATTTTTTTTATTTGTAACTGCAACAAATATCGTGGAAAAATCGCGCTCGCAAAAATTAGGGCGCATTAAAAAAATTCGAAATTTAAAAAATCAATAGCAAGTAGTTAATAATAATAATAAGAATTAATAATTTACCCGTGATAACACCAATAAAGGATATAGGATCTGTTAATGTTATTTAATTTTAGTAAATTAATAATAATATAATTAATAATAATAATTTTATAATTAATAAAAAATTATATAATAATAGTAATAATAATAAGAATAGTAATAATATAATAAATATTTCTAAAACTCAATATCAGCTTCTTATATTTAATGTAAGATTTTTGATTTGCTTTTACAAGGCCTTCTGACAAAATATTTCTTTACAACAGAAGAAATTTTCTTAAATATACTTGATGAAAATCAAAACCAATTGATTTGTAGTATCAGTACAAGCTTTCGTCCGTAACACATGTCGGACCAGCATGGAGAGGCTTCTCATCATAACAAGAAAAAACAATGATTTTTAAATGAATTGCGACTAGGGAGAATCGCTTGCTCTTAAGGAAACATATAAACAATGATTTAAACATTTAAAATATAAGAATGTCCAATTTTTCTTGACATTCTTTAAATACAAAAAGATCAATGTTAAGTTAAACTTTTCTAACTTTTAAAATTTATAATTTTTATTTATAATTTTTTGTTATTTAGTTTGCAAGAATTTTCATTTTATCAAAATCTGTTTAAAATATTAAAATGTAATTAATTCCTTGAAAATGTCCGAAGTGTACGGACGAAGCTTGGTACTATACTAAATCCATTGTTTTATTTTATTCAAGAATAATTTTAAGAAAATTACTTCTGTTGAAAAGGAAAAATATTTTGCAGGAGGCTTGCGAAAAGCATCAAAATTAATATAATAATTAATAATTAATAATAATAATAATTAATAATAATAATAATTTTAAAATTAATAATTAATAAATAATAATAATAATAATAATAATATAATAATAATATTAATAATAATATAAATAATAGATAATGATACATAAATAATAATAATTTATATAATAATTATAATAATTAAATAATAATAATAATAATTTTAATAATATTATTAAATAATAATAATATAATTAATAATAATAATAATAAATAATAATAATTAATTATTTGATCAATTATAAGAAATAATAATAATAATTAATAATTTAATAATAAATAAATAATAATAATTAAATTTAATAATTAAAACAATTATAATAAAATTATAAAAAAAAAAAAATGATAAAAATAATCAATAATAATATAATAATAATAATCATAATAAATAAATAATAATAATAATAATTGAAATATAATAATTAATAATAATAATTTAATAATATAATTTCAATAATAATATCAATAATATAATTTATAATAAAGTTTAAGATATTAATACTCATAGTCTGTAATGAAGGAATAAATCTGGATAAAAAATGTATTAAAATTAACTAAAAATTTAATAATAGTTATTTTAGTTATGATCTAAATATATAATAAATATCATATATATGTATAATATAAATATATATATAAATATTAATATAATATATATAATTGTATTCCTAAGTCACACATATATAAAACGTCTTATATCTTTTTCTTCCTTACTTCTAACTTCAGCCTGCCAGCAAGGTGCATTTATCTGCCCTGTCAGCTCAAATCTTGACCTCTTTTACCATCTGTCCTCTACTTTTTGCAATACTATTCTATCTATTTTCACGATCGTTGGGAAGTTAATGCCTCTTCTAGCACCTCCTCAGCTTTAATCTCTCCACCTTCTTTTCGACCTTCCCCTCGGTCTGCTGACGCCCGGTCTCCACTTTCAAGACCTCGCCACTCTCTCCTTCCACATCATCATCCAGATGGTTACCAGCACTCAGTTGGAGTCTTTTCCAACCTTATTTGTTCAATACAATTACCCCTGCTATCTCTCTGGCATTATGTTTCCATTTCTCTCTCTACTCTTTATCTGTCTTACCCAAGACAATTACCCCTCAAGGGGCATGCTCTCCGCTGCTTGTATACTTGCTTCTTGCTTATCTGTATGCTGGTCGAGTCAGCTCTCCGCACCATTCATTCAATATGGCATCAAACATATTCTCAAAAATGTTTTTTTTTCGCTGCAGCTATTTTGATCCTTCAGAAAAGGATAGAAATCGTTCACGCTTCTTCTGTGTTTATCCTTCAATTCGGCTATAACTTCCCCTACTCTCCCCTATTTACTGAACAACACTTAAAATACCCTAAAAACTTCTTTCTACTTTCTATTTCATGTTACTACTAATCTACTGGATATTTTAAACTCTTTCTCTTCTCTGCTCTCTCATCTCTCTCATCTCTCTCTCTCTCTCTCTCTCTCTCTCTTCTCTCTCTCTCTCTCTCATCTCTCTTCTCTCTACTTCCCTCTCCTCCTTCCAACCTCATAACTACTCGTCTTTCTCTTATATTCACTTTTACAACGGTCCTACCCCTCGAAAACTATTCCATCTTTCGAGTCCATCCATCCATGTCCTCCTTTCCTTTTACCTCCCAACAACAGCTATAGATCCGTCGGCGTAGCCAAAATGACTTTCATTCCATTGTTTTTTATCCCACCCCCCCCCCCCCCCCCCCCCCCCCCCCCCCCCCCCCCTTCCTACTTTAAAATTGATTTCTAACCCTTATCTAATAAGTTTGTAATAAACAACAGGGGGCGATAAAACACAACTTCCCTTGAATCACGCACGCTTTTCACTTAAATCACTTCTCATTTTACATGTACCTCCTCACCTTTCCATGTACACACCTCGTTACAAGCTCTTTTAATTGCAATTATAATTCTCAACGAGAACACTACATATTCTTCTCTATTTTTTTTTTTGAATTCCCACAAACTTATCTCTAGCAACGAATCTAACGCTCATTGTAAAATTAAATTCCCATGTCTTCTCTGCAAACTGTCTTAAACTTAAAATTATTATATTGTTCTCTATTCTTCCTCTACCCACGCTGCTCCTCTCCAAACTCTGCTTTATTTCTCCTCTCAGTCGTCTCTCTTATAACATTCTTTCATACATCTGATTAACGTAAAATGATTTATATAAGGCATACGACCACCTGTTATTTTCACAAATTACCCAGAATTCTTCCCTTTCCACAAATTACTCAGCAACGATTCATTCGCATTCTCCCCCACTCCTTCCGGCACTCTCCCACTCCTCCAGCACCTATTTCAGTAGCTTAGTATATAAATCTTTGTTCTGGAGCCCCCGCCTAAACCACTTCTCAAGCCGCCTATACTATCATACCATCCTCACCAGGACTCCTTCCCGTTTGTTCATTCTGCAAACCAGGGCTGCGGAGCCAGGGGTCAGGAGCTGGAAGCAGCAAACAAAAAGACGCTGCTCCGGCTTCCAGCAAGTACAAAATCTTAGTAGTTATTAATATTATACTGCATTTTATTACATTATTATATATTATTATATATTTATATATATATATTATGATATTTATATTATGATATATATCTATATATATATATATATATATCATATATATCTATACTTATATAATATATAATCTTAATTGAGATCACCTCCAATCCTTAAATAGTTCTATAGTTTGGGACATTGAGTTAAGTGTTTTTATGCGATTACAGGGATTATATACTATATATATATATATATATAATTATATTATATTTTATATTATATATAATATATATATCATATAATATATAGTATATAATATTATATCCAATTTATATAACTATATAATTATATATATATATATAAAATAATATATATATTTATATATATATATATTATAATATATATATTATTAATATATATCTATAATATATTATATATATATATATATATATATTATATATATATTTATGTACTATATATTATATATAATATAATAATTATATATATATAGTTATTTTTTTATATATATATAAGTATATATATATTATCTAATATATTCTATATACTATATATATATATAAATATATATATATATATATAATATATACATATATATATAAAATATATATATAATATAAATTACTATATATAGTATATATATTATATATAATATATATATATAATATATATATATAATATATTATAATATATATATTATATTATAATATATATATATATTATAATATTATATATAATATATTCTCCTATTTTAGAAATTTGGTTAGGTATATTTATTATTCAGCATTTAAAAAGGTTCTATACTTCTATGGAAAATTTTAATAAATTGTTTAAATCCTTAGAAATATCATCGTGTCAACTGAACCAAAATCGAAAACACCTTATGTACTTGAATATTTTATTCGCTCTGTAGATAAAAGTACTTACATTTGTCAATATGAAATATGCAGGAAAGAGTTTACCGAACCACCAGTTACTCATGAGGGTCACAATACATAACTACTGGAGCCTTTTAAATCTAATTGCGACAATTTAAAACGCTTCATGCCTGACATTACTGCAATTTCTAAAAAGAAAGGTGAAGCAAAAGCTGTTCAGGATAAACCCCTATTTTCAAAAACTCAGACTAAAGTGGATACTTTTTTTCAATTGTCAAATATTTGTTCTGTCTATGTCAAGTGAAAATTTCAAAATACATTTGATTATAAAGGTTGTTAAAGATAGGAACCCATTAAGTATTTTTCTAGACCAGGATTTAAAGCACTGTGTAGAGACATGTCCGAGAAACTGGAAGATCGCCTTTAGAACGTAGAAAATTTAGTAAAAATAGTTCTAGAAGAAGCGGATAAACAAGAAAAAATAAACTTAAAAATTGCTTAAGTGACGCTTCGTGCATTATTTTGCTATTAATATTAGATATGTGGACGGAAGACCACGAAGACAGAAACCTACTACTTAACAACGTTAGCAAGTAAGAGATTCCAAATGCAACATTTCAGCGAAAAATATCCATGAACTTGTTATTGACGTTTATAAAAAGAATTCGCAAATTAATAAGAGGCAAAATAATTAGGTTTACGGGAAACGCATCAAAACATGAATCAGTTACGATTGAAAAAAATTAAATAAGGACAAAGAGGAATGAGGAACAGGGAAGCTGGTGGAAATGTCGATACTGATTTACTGAATGTTCAAAATGAATAGATAATAGTTGGATTTTTCAGGATGAACTTGAGTAAAACTATGAAAAAACTATGCTCCGATCACCATAAAACATTGCACAACGAGGATGTGGAAAGCGTTCATTACTTTACAGTTAGCATGCGTGATGGTCTCCACAATACTCATACGCCCAAATTTCTTCATAACAGGCAAGAGCGAGGAAAATAGCACAAAGCAGTGCGTCACCCAAATTAAATGAGAGGTTCTTAAAGCGTCAAGTTCGGAAAAGTGAAACTCTAGATCAAGAAACAAGACTGGGGAAGTTACACTTTGTCTTGATGCTCGAAAGGTTTCTGCACACTTAAAAAATCCAATATTAAGTATTGATGGGCTGCCAAGTACTTCCTGACTTGTCTCTCTCGAGTAGTCGTGAGAACAAATCGGAACCGTATAAAGGAAATATCAAAACGCCCATACTTGTACAACAAAAAAAATTCAATCAGAAGACTTGACTGAGGATTTTATTTATTTTTTTTTTTATAGAGACATGGAAGTATCTAGATTAACGTACCGAGGAAATTAAAGGAGGGAATTTTAGACCAAATTGACATAAACAATTCCCATGGAAAGAAAAGGGAAAAATAGTTAACTGAAAACAAAAATTTTTTGTTGGGGTCGGCCATCTTTGTTGATCACAGTGCAGAATCTTCCTCAGAACTGAAGATCTGTTATTAAAAGCTAGCGAATCTCTTTGTTGAACTATCTAGGACTTAAAATGAATAACTTATCGAACAGAAATCTTGGGTCGCATTCAGATAGTTCCGCCAGCTTCACGGAAATCCTCCCTTGTTGGGTATCTGTCAGATGAAGAGGAAGAAGTCAAATTCGATAAACAATGGAACCAATTGAAGCATGCAGAAAAATGATTGAAAAAAGACAATCTACCATTAAAGACCTTCAACCTAAAAAATTCTCTAGGGAAAAAAACAAAAGCAGGAAATTTATCCTTTGATAGGCAGAATATTCTTTAAATGAAAAATGGAAAGAAATTTGTGAAGGTATCGAAGATGAACACGAAAATAGCGAAGAAATTTCCTAGTTTATCCGTATTTTTTTTGCAAGATTGCTGGTTCACACAATTACAGCTTTGCCTCTCTAGTCAAGTGAATGCTGAGAGGTTATTTTCTACTGCTTTAAAAATAAATTAAAAATCTAATTAAATAATTACTATCAAGTGTGTTTTATTAAAAGAAGTTTTTATGTCTCTATCCAATTGTTTTGGAATAAATTAATATATATATTTTTTTCATCTCATCTGATCAACATCAAAAAAAATGTATTTTTAAGATTTAGGAGGAAGTGAATTATACTATATATATAATATTTTATATAATATATATATATTAATATATATATATCATATATATATATTATATATTCATATATTATATATTATATATATATTATATATATATATATATATATTTTATATATAGTATAATATTATATTATAATATTTTCTTTAGTTATTTTTTCATAAAAATCTGTTTTGAATAAAATTATATTGCATATGTTGAAGCAGTTCATAGTTCAAACTTCAAAAAGGAATTATTTTAAACTTTAGGATGAAACTGAAATATAAGTACTGGCGTTTAAAAAAAAAAAAAAAGTAATAATAATAACAAAAAAAAAAAGATTTAATAAAATTATATTACGTAAATGTACAGGCAGTTCATCGTTCAATGAAAAATATTATATTAAAATTTAGAAAGAAAGTGAATTATTCCTTTTTAGTATTTCTTAAAAAATAAAATATTTTTCTATAAAATTCTAAGTTAATAAAGACGTTATTTATAGATATTCATTTTCATCATACCCTAAAACTTTTGTACGAGAGAATTATTGATTTTATAAGTGTAAATGGAGAAGGAATTTTAAATAGAACCCGGAACCGGAGCAGGAGCAGAACAATTTTAAAATACAGGGGCCGGAGCAGAACAATTTTAAAATACAGGGGCCGGAGCCGGAGTCGGGTAATTTTAAAATGATGGAGCCGGAGCCTGAGTCTGAGCCGGAAAAAAATTCAGTCCATCTCTCATTTATTTCCTCCGCCGTCACCATCACTTCTCCTACGGCATTTTTTATGTTATTTAACTTCTTTTTATCCTTCCTGTATGATCTTCCTCAGCCATACAACAAAGATTTATTTCCTCTTTGATCTTTCTCCAACCTCTCCCCCAGCTCCCTCCAACTCTCTCTCTCTCCGCTCTTATATATATATTATAGTCATATATATTATATATAATATACTATATTATTATAATATATATATTTATATATAATATATTATAGTATATATATATATATATATACTATATATATATAATATATAATATATATATATATATTATATATATTATAATTATATATATATTATATTGATGCGTTGAAGTCTAAGAACGTGTGTAGCACAACGAAAGTTTAAGTAATGAACTAATACTTTTGAGAAAATTTAATTTTTTTACCTTTTTTTTGTAAAAATAAAAACACGAAAAAAAAGAAGAAATTAATATTTTCTGAAAAACATGAGCTTCAACTTATTATATATATATATTAATATATATATTTATATATATATATTAATATAATATTATATTATATATATATATATATTATATATATATATAATATAATATATATATCATATATATATATATATATTATATATATATATTTATAAATATTAATTATATTATTATATATATCATTATATATATAGTATATAATATATATTATATATTAGTATAAATATATATATATATTATATCATATATATATATATAATATATATTATATATATATATATATATATATTATATATTATATATATATAATATAATATATATAATATAATATATATCATATATATGATATATAAATATACTTATTATATATGGTGATATTTGGTATTTAAAACCACAACTATCATTGATCCATATCCTCAAAAAAACTATATACAATAGCTACAGGGAAATAGGAATTACATTGTTGGAATCCTTAGTTAACGTCGTTAATTCTTAAACGTTAACAAAAAAAAAAAAAAAAAAAAAAAAAAAAAAAAAAAAAAAAAAAAAAAAAAATCTCAAAAAACTACAATAGCTACAGCCAAAAGGAATACATTTTTGGAATTCCTTAGTAAAAATTACTAGTTAGGAAAATGTTAAAAAAAACACATAAATAATAAATAAATAAAATAAATATATTGGCTATTTTTTTAGGAGGGGGAGCTAATCATTATATATATTATATTTGTAAAGGAATTTACACGGCAATCTGTAGGGGCTCAAGCCACGGGGAACACCAGGGGGGGACGTTTTCCATTACCCCGTAGGGGAGGGGCCGGAGGAACCCCCCGACACCCAAATACCAAAAGAGCGGGGCGTTCCGGAGACCCTCCCCGTCAGGGGGGGAATATAGCTCCTTACCCCGTAGTTCCCCGGAAGGGCGAGGGACCCCGACTCCTGCCATAGGCTTTGCGGTATACCCTTGGGGTATTCTTTTAGTAAAAAAAAAAAAAAGGCAAATTAAATAGAAAGTCTATTTTATTTAACGAGTCACAACCAACATATTCTGCTAATAGGTCTCTACATCATAATTACTTATTTTATTAATTATTACATAAATTTTTTTATTTTTTTATTTTTTTTACATTTTCCTATCTAAATTTTACAAAGGTTTCCATAAAAAAAGGTCGTTTAGCTGTAGCTATTGTAGTAGGTTTTTGAGATTATATTATTTTTTATTTTAATTTTTTAAAAATTTTTTTTTTTTTTTTATTACTACTTTTTTTTAATCAAAATTGGACCAGCATTCAGGCAATGTATTAATTTTCCCTGTAGCTATCTGGTAGTCTTCTTTGAAATATGAGTTGTGGCTTTAAATCAAATTCACCTATTATGCTTTTCAAACTTTAGTTACATAAGTCCCCTTTTAAAAAGGGAAATTAAAAAAAAAAGGCCATTTGTATCCATTAGTCGGCATTTTCACAACATCTGCATATCAATCGTTTCAAACTGTCCTTCATTATTTTAAAAAAAAAATTTTTTTCCCAAAATAAATTATGCGATTTTCCAAAATGATTAGTATCGTTTTCCGTAGTGCGACACACGTTCTAGACATTTATACATATATTATATAATATATTTTATTATTTTTAGTATATATATATTTATATCCTATATAATATTAAGTATATATATATATATAATATATATATTATATATATTATATAGTACTTATTAATATATATATATATATATTATTAGATATATCTACATGTAACTATATTAATCTCCATGTTTTAAACCAAAAAAACTCTTTATATTATATATATATATATATATATATATATTATACTATATATATATATTATATTATATATATATATATTAAATATATATGTATATTATATATACTCATATAAGACATTGTTGCCATAAAATTAAGTTTTCTTCCGAAAAAGTTATGAATGACTGTCTTATCTTTAATAATGAACTTTTTAGTAATGATTTATTCTAATTCCTTTGCATGGTTTGGAATATATATATATATATAGTATATATATATATATATATATCATATATAATTATATATTATTATATATATATATATATATAATATATATATTATATATATATATATTATATATATATTATATATATGTATATATATATAATTATATAATAATATATATATTATATATTATTATTAATATATATATATATAATATATATATTGTATATATCATATATATATATATATATATATATATATATATTCCAGCAAAAATAAAGCTGAATGGCATCTCGGTCTTATTATTTAATAATATTTAATTAATGGTAATGTGATACGTAAACACAATTTATAATGTACAATTTACGTAAATTAAAACACTATTTGGAAATAACATTTTTTACTCTTTTCTTCGAATTTCATAATAATGATGAAGCCGAAGTCAGAGTCTAAAATCGAACGAAGTTGGCCAGCCACTGCTCAGAATCGAATAAAGAGGTGCTCCGAGAGTCCGCGTTGTGCCTGTGATACCGATACGAGAAATTTTGTTTACAATAGTGTTGATGAACAAGTGCAACGTGGAGGTGTGATCGCATAATACAGTTTTATCCTTTAGTTTTTTATGTTAGTAGTTATTTAGATTAGAATACTGGAATGCCTTTAGCACAGCAGCCCGACCCATGGTCGAAACTTCAAGTGAATAAGGATGAAGAGGTATGTTGTTATGTAAATACAAGCCATCGATTCATAACATTTATATGAGCTTTTTTTTTTTTTTCTTTTAAGCAACTGTTTCTTCATTTTCCTACGTAGATGGTATAACATACATGGGAATTATATATTTTTCGTAGATAATTTCCCATAACACTATGATTTTGATGTTATTTTATGAAAATTATAATGTCAAGTAGAATGATTATTCTCTTAACGTAAACTTTTTTAATTGAATAATAAAAGTTAACACCTGCAGTATAGGAAGAGGTTATTTATATACCCTTATTTATTTGCTTCACTAGAAAAACATGTAATTTATTGCCTATTAACTTTTAAATGTTGGTATAGCGTTAGCTTAAACCTTTATTGGGCCTCCGTATTTAAAATTTATTTTCTCAATTATTATCTTCAATTATCTTTTAATTGTAGTTATGTCCGATAAGCCGTGATAAGCAAGATTGCCTTGACAGCAACAGAAGCAAATAATAATAATAATAATAATAATAATAATAATAATAATAATAATAATAATAATAATAATAATAATAATACTATCTTCAAAATTATTTAATTATCGGAAACATCCCATAATGACTGCGGAACAAACGTCGTCATCGACTCTTCACAATCGCAATTGATGTTACTTCCGTATGAAGAACGTGTGTTTGGAAATTTATGAACATATGCTTTCATAAAGTATAGGCAAGTGAGAGCTAGATCCGTACCAGCATCCAAGATGAAGAACATCTGCATCCGATTTCAAATCCGTATTTTTTCACACACACACATTTGCATTCAAGGTTAAATGAAACCCGACATCCTATGCATCGTGTAATTAATATATATCATAGTATATATATATAGTATATATATAATATTATATATTTATATATAAATATATATATATAGTATATTTATATATAATAGTATATTTATATATATTATATATAATATATGATAGTATATTATATATTTAGTATGGGACTGAATGAATCGGCATCGAGAGTCGAATCGGCATCGAGAATCGGAAGAATCTGCATTGGAATAGATAAAGGATTTTGTTAGAATCAGATTCGGAAATTATTTTTGGTCATATTACGATGATATATTAATTCTGCATCGGAAATTGAGAATCGGATCGGAAATTAGGAGATATTTCTCAATCGGAATTGGTTAAAGGGTATTTTGGCAAACGTTCCAGGTCATATATATATATATATATATATATATATTTATAGTATATATATATATATATATATGTTATATATTATATATATATATATTATATATATAGATATATATATATATGTATACTATATACAGGGTGGTTTACGAAATTAGGGTGACAGACAAATTTGGAGGATATTATCTTTGTGCCATTACAAGCGTTTTGTCTTAAATAAAGTTACCTGTAAAGTTCTTCATTTAGTACGTAAATGAGTTAGAAAGGTGCAAGGGGTATAATGTAAATATTGGTGTTTATGTTCCGCGTAGATGTGACGAATTGGCTACGGAAACTCTGCAACGTAAGTAGTAACCTATTAGAACAGGGTATTGCTGTCTTTAATATTGGACACTGCTATAGTATTGCTTGATGGTACCAACCTTATTATTAGACATGGATGAATATTACTAGGAATATTGTTGATAGTATTCGAGAAATATTTACTCGGGAAACGGATACAAACTAATAACAATAATAATAAAATAATAATGTTATGAATCATAATAATACTCCTAATATTTACTAATAACAAATATTAATGGCCTTTAATGAACAATAATTATTTGATAAGTAATATTAATATGATAATAGTAATAAAACGAATAGGAACAGGAATAATAATAACAAAGAAGTATAATAATAATATATAAATATAATAATTAATAATAATAATAAATAAATAATAATTAATAATATATAAATAAATATAATTAATAATATAATAATAATAAAAAATAATAATTTTTGTTATATTAATAATAATTAATTAATATTAGATAAATATTGAAGTTAATATATAATATAGAATAATAATAGGACAGATGTTAATAAAAATAATATTAATAATTAATATTTATATAAAATGAAATAATAAATAATAATAAAAAGTAATAATTAATAATAATATGATAATAATAGTAAATAATAATAATAGATAATAATATATAATAATAATATAATAATAAATAATAATAATAATAAATAATAATAATAATAATAATTAATAATAATAATATAATAACAATAACAAATGAACAATAACAATAACAATAACATACAATAACAATAACAATAAACAGTAAGAATAATAATAATATTGATGAAAATGATAATAATAATAATAAATATATAATAATAATAATAATAATAATAATTAAATAATAATAATAATAATAATAATAATAATAATAATAATAAATTTAATAATAATAATAATAACAACCACACTTACGGAACATAACACCAATATTCCACAACGTACATCTGCATCTTCCTAACTCCATTTACAGCTACTAAATGAGGAACTTTACAGTTAACTTTATTTAAGACAAAACACTTGTAATGTTCCTCAAAGATAAAATCCCGCCAAAATTGTCCCCCTATTTCGTAAACACCCTGTAATATAATAATATATATATATACTATATATATATTTATATATATATATATATATATATTTATACATACAAATACATATATGCTGCCTAAGTGGGAATATAAAAGAGAAATGAGGATTGTTTAATTATTATTTGATTTGGTGGGATTTTTGACGAAATTTTTCTCATTTTCCCATTAAATGAAAGAATTGTAATATTTTATGTTGAGGTGAAAAAGTTTATCTATAGTTTTTATATTTGCATCTATATATATATATATATATATAATATATAGTATATATATATATATATATTATATATATATATATATAATATATTATATATATTATATATATATATATATATATATATATATATATATATATATATATATATATATATATATATATAAAACTTGCGCGCATGAATATCGATCGAGTACAACATGAGTATCAATTTTTCGCGATTTCATGTAACTTTTATGAAATACCGATTTATCGCCGATTTCATGTAACATTTATGAAATATTTTAAATGATTTTGTAAAGATAGAAAAAAAAAAAGTTGAACTTGAAAAAAAGTTTTTTTCCAAATTTCATATTTACTGCCAGATGCTTCTTTTTTTTAATTTTTTTTATAGACCAAATAATGATGTTGAAGCAATATTTTATTATTTTTCCAGCACTCACGGGTCAGGATTAAGGGAGGTGGGGCGGAGCCTCCCATAGACAAATATTCGTGTGCCATTCACTCATTAACCAAAAAAAATTAATATAAATGTGATTTCGTAGCGATCTAGCAAAAAAATTAAAAATGAAAATACAAAAATAACCCATTCCTATAACAACAGGTTATATATATATATATATATATATATATATATATATATATATATATATATATATATATATATATATATATATATATATATATATATATATATATATATATATATATATATATATATATATATATATATATATATATATATATATGCAATCTTCGTCTGTATACACATACACAATAATAATAATAATAATAATACACACACACACACATAATACTGGTCAATAATAATGATAATGATATTAATGATACACACACACAATACACACACACATTAATATTATTATAATAACAATAATAATAATTTATTATTATTATTATTATTATTATTATTATTATTATTATTATTATTATTATTATTATTATTATTATTATTATTTTTATTATTATTATTATTATTATTATTATTATTATTATTATTATATACAGTATTAGAAATATGTACATGTGAAGTGTGGATTATTTTTTTTTTGGAATATTTTTGTTGTTTGTTTTATTTAGTGTTTGAGTGGACTGTTGCCAGTTTTTATTCTTGTTCAAGTTTCTTTGTTTTATTAGAGTATCTATTTCTGGTGATATATTATATTAGTGTATCTATTTCTGTTCTTTGTTTTATATAGTCTATATATCTATATATATGTTAAGTTATTATATATATATATATATAGTATAGTATAAGTATATTTGTTATTATATATATATATATTATTAATTAATGTATATATATATATATATATATATATATATATATATATATATATATATATATACAAAGGTGGCACCGTTAATGAGAAAGTTAACGTCGTTCATTTTTAATCATTAACAGAAAATATTAACGACGTTAATCATTATTGCTTTTATCGGGTAACGGAAGTTAACGTTAATCGTTAACGTTAACCGTCTTCACAATATGTAGGAATAGTAATAATTATTGTTAATTTTCTTTATTATAATAATATCCCTAACAATATTAATAATGATATTAAGCTTTTCAGACAAATTAATTAGGCTTTGACCTATAGCAGATGCTTTTGCCGCTTGCCGAAGAATACTTCCAAAGCGTAAATAATACCTTATTAATTAATACTCAATAGCGGGTGTCCGTAAAAGAATGTCCAAGTTTCAATGCTTTATTATAACAGCATAATATACAATATCCATATCATATCATACATCAAAGTGAAGAGTAAGTTGCATAGTTTCGAATATGCACTTGCGCCAGAACGAGTTCCTGATAGGTCGACATACGCGCATGCGCGCATTCAGATGTAGTCTTCTTTAGTGCGTGCGCCACATACTGACAATGGCGAGTCCTGAGCGTAAAGCTTTCTGTGTCCTACAATTTGCTAAGTGTGAATCTGTAATTACGATTCAACGTGCGTATCGTTTTCGGTTTCAATGGATCCTCCATGTGGCAAAACATTCGCCGATGGTATATGCAATTTGCTACTAATGGATGTCTTTTTTTTGTAAAGGCAAAAGTACAGAACGGCCCAAAGTGACTGTACAGGATGTGGATCGTATCAGGGCCTCAGTCCCTTCCTAGTCCTAAGAAACTGCCTGAGAGCAACAAGTCACGAACTGAAGGTGCCAAAAACGACGGTGTGGAAGGTGTTAAAGAAACGTTTACACATGCGTGCATACCGGTTGCAGTTTGTACATGCTTTAAAGCCCGACGATTATGCTCTACGGTTTACCTTGCCTGTGCAGTGCTAGGTCGAGACGATGACCTTCTATAGATCGTGTAGTGTTTGCGATGAGTCCACCTTTCATCTCAGGTAAGGTGAATGGCCATAATTTTCGTATATCTGGGATCTGAAAATCCGCATGAACTTGTAGAACACAAACGTGATTCCCAAAGGTTAACTTTTTTCTGCGCCATATCCCGATGCCAGGTCTACGGACCTTTCTTTCTCGCAGAAGCAACTGTAACAGGGGTCGCTTATCTCGATATGTTACAACAAATGCTCTTCCAATACCAATTAGGGGATGAAGCGGTAAACTTTATACGGCAGCAAATGGAGCCCTCCACATTGGAGTCAAATAGTGCGAGCGTGGTTGAACGACTTTACTCCCAGATCGTTAAGTTGGTCAGTCATAATGGTCCAGACGACAGAGATCTATATATCTGGCCCCCCGGTCCCCGGACTTAACGCCATGCGATTTCTTCCTATGGGGCTGCCCAATTATACGCAGAGTTGAAACGCAGAATTGAACATGCCGTTCTTCCATTACTCCGGATCTGTTGACCAATGTTTGGGAGGAATTGATTATCGGCTGAATGTATCCCCTATAACGAAGAGGGCACATATTGAACATATGTAGGAAAACTCTGTTCAATGACCTTTACTTTGATGTATGATATGCTGTTGATATTGTATATTACGCTGTTATAACAAAGCATTAAAACTGGGACATTATTTTACTGACACCCGAGTAGTATATTATTGTAAAAATATAGGATATGTCAACTTAGAATTTTAATACAAATATGTATATTTTTTATAAATTACAACGCTTATGAGGCCTAGTTCTTATATTTTTCACTAGTCGCAAAAGAAGCAAGTTCAAGTAACTAACGAAAGAAGTCAATGACTCATTGAACGGGACAGTCACTATCTCTTTTTTTCTTCAGCGAACCAATAAGAAATGAGAATACAGCAAAAGAAAAACGTCAAACATTTCAAACCGGGATAATAACCGTGTAAGAATAAACACATTTTGAGCATTGAGAGGAGCGTTTAGGAAATTTTGGAAAAAAAAAGTTTGTTATCGAAATCGAATCTAATACAATTTTAAATCTGATAAGAAAATATTTTATAAACTCGTAAATTAAAGTAACGATTAACGGATGTAGGTAATCTTAACTCGTTAATAGTCCGTTACTTTTTTTCGAAATTAACGAGAGCGTTAAAGTTAGCGAAAAAATTAACGAGTTATTTAACGGATTAACGCTTTAACGCGTTAACGCCCACCTTTGTATATATAATTGTTACATATTATTATTGTTGGTTATTATTGTTATTGTTAGTTATATATTATTATTATTATTATTATATATATATATATTACATATATATATTATATATTTAATATTACATATTATTATTATTATTATTATGTTATTATTATTATTATTATTATTATTATTATTATTATTATATTATATAGTTATTGCTATTATTATTATTACATATTATTATATTATTATATTATTATTATTACATATTATATTATTATTATTATTAATATTATATTATATATATTATTAGATATTATTATTATTATTATTATTATTATTATATTACATATAAATATTATTCAGATATATATATACATATTATTATTATATATACATATATTGAGTGATATTGAAGAAGCATATTATTATTATTATTGATAATATATTATTATTATTATATATATACATATATATTATATTATTATTATTATTATTAAATATACCGTACATATATATATATATTATTATTAATATATATATATATATTATTATTATTATTATTATGTTATTAGGCCATATATACATATTATTGGTTAAAGAAAGATAATATTGTTATTATACATATTACTATTATTATTATTATTATACATATTATTGTTGTTATTAGCTAGAGTTATTATTATAATATACATATTGGCTATTATTATTATTGGGTTATTGTTAGCAGCATACATATTATTATTATTATACATATATATATATAATAATAATAATACATATTATTATTATTATTATTATTATTATTATACATATATTATTACATATTATTATTATATTATTATTATATATTATTAGATATATTATTATTATTATTATTATTATTATACATATTACATATTTATATATTATTATTATTTTATATTATTGTTGGTTATTATTATTATATTATTGAAGAAGAGCAATGTTGATGTTATTTTTTACATATTTTACATATTATACATATATATATATATATATATATATATATATATATATATATATATATATATATATATATATATATATATATATATATATATATATATATATATTCAGTTTCGTAAATTAGATGCAAATCGTTGCTTATTCTATTTCGTTCCTTACGAGACGTATTAGACTCTTTAGTGTTTTTAGGAACGAAGCTTTGATATATTACATATATATTATTATATATACATATTACATATATTATTATTATTATATTATATTATATATACATATACATATTATTATTATTAGAGTTAGCATATACATGTATATATTACATATTATTTCCATATTACCTATATATTATTATTAATAGATATATATATTATTATTATTATTACATATTATTATTATTATTATATTATTACATATATTATTATTATTATTATTATATTACATTACAATATTATTATTATTATTATTATTACATATATATATTTCTATATATCGTTATGTATGTTATTATTATTATTATATATACATATTATTATTATTACATATATATATATATATATATATATATTATTATTATTATATATTATTATACTATATATTATTATATATTATTATATATTAAGTTATATTATTATTATTATTATTATTATACATATTATTATTATTATATTACATACATATACATATACATACATACATATTTCCATATTATTATTTCCATAAGGTTACAGCAAAGAGTTATTATAAGAAGAAGATATATATATATGTTATTATTATTATATATTATTATTATATATATTATTATATATATATATAAATTATATTATTATTATACATATATTATTATTATTATTACATATTACATATTATTATTATTATATTATTATTATTATATATTACATATTATTATTATTATTATTATTATTATATTATTATTATTATTATTACTTCCATATATTATTATATTATTATTATTATTATATTATATTATTGTTATTATTATTATTATTATTATTATTATTATTAGTTAGAAAAAGATGCTATTATTATTATTATTATTATATTATTATTATATTATTACATATTATTATTATTATTACATATTATTAATCGTATTATTATTATTATTATTATTATTATTATTATTATATTATTATTATTATTATTATTATTATTATTATATATTATTATTATTATTATTATATTATTATTATATACATATTATTATTATTACATATTATTATTATTACATATTATTATAGCTTATTATTACACATATATAAATATATTATTATTATTATATTATATATTATTATTATTATTATATATATATATATACATATATTATTATTAGTTATATATATATATTACATATTACATATTATATATTATATTATTGTCGGTATAAGAAGCATATATATATATATATATATATATATATATTATTACATATTATTATTATATACATATATATATTACATATATATTATATATATTGAGTTATTACATATATATATATATATATATATATACATATATATATATATATTATAATGGAGTAGTGTTAAAGATATATATATATTTATATGTTATTATATATATACATATATATATATATATATATATATATATATATATATATATATATATATATATATATACATAGAAAGAGATATAGAGAGAAAGAGAGAGAGAGAGAGAGAGAGAGAGAGAGAGTATAAGAGAGAGAGATAGAGAGAGAGAGAGAGAGAGAGAGAGAGAGAGAGT
>JABUQX010018006.1:40000-52500 GCA_015478945.1 Trachelipus rathkii
ATAAAGATATTGAAAATTTTTCCATTAAAGATCTTAATATTTCGTTTTATACAGAATAATCTATCTTTTAGCTTTAGTTTCGTACACACTTGTAACAAATAATTTTATATACACGTAATGAATGTATAATGTGAATGTATTTCCTTTTTTTTATATGAATAGTTCCGTTCCTTTAAGAATTAGATATATGCTTTTGTAATATGCAATTGATTGCAGTTTAAGAACCTTTTAATTGAATGTTGTACAGTATGTGTTTGTTTGATTATGTTGTATTTTGTAATGAAGATTACTGCTTAAATGTCTATTAATGTGACATTGAGTTATTTGTATTTACACTATTTTTATCATTTTCAAAACCAATGAACCCAATTTGAAATTAATTATTAATAATTTAATAAGTATTGTAATTTATTTCATAGAAGAGAAATTTGATTTGGACACATTGATAAATATTACACCAGATGTTGCAGCTGAATTAATTCCTAAGCCACTTGGTCTTCGCATGAAACTTCTCAACAGCATTTGGAAATACAAATCAGAGGTTATTATATATATATATATATATATATAATATATATATATATATATATATCTAATTATATATATATATATAAATAATATATATATATAACTATTATATATAAATATATATATTTTATTTTATTATATATAAGTTTTTATGTATAAATATTTAAAATATTATGGACAAATATTTATTTATGGAATATATATATATATATATATATATATATATATATATTATATATTATATTATATATATATTATATATATATATATATATATATTATCTATATTATATATATATATCATATATTTGTGTGTGTTGCCGATTTTGAGTGGCTCCATCTTATTAAAAAAAACTATGCCATTAGATGTATACTAGGTTAAAGTTTTAGGTTTATGCCTCCTTATTTATTTTCCTCTATACCATACCCAAAAATTAAAAATGTCCTAGATTTTTTTTCGACATGAAAATTGCGAAAATTTAAAATTCTCCTAGGGTAATTTTTTTTTCTCCCGTTTGTCAAAGTTTTAGAAAATTTTCAGAATATATTTAATTGAACCGAGTTACATATCTTTTATTTAGAACATTTTTGTATATACCGAACACTTTTTGACCTTCTGAACGTCATTGTTCTGGTTGTTTCAAATTGTATATGGCGTGCCCAGAGTTTAAAGGATTGGGTATGCAGATAAAAACCCATATGAAAGTTGTGTAACTCGCTAAATTTTATTCACTCTGATAAATTTTATTTCATAAAGCACTGATTAATATTAAAATATTAGAACAAATTGTTTACTTTTGAGTAAAAATTTCTACGCTCTGCCAGAAAAAAAAATCTATGAATAGATTTTCATATTTCGTATTCTCGTATGTGTAAATTTACTGAAGTTTTGTTATCTCGCCCAATTACATGCATCTACACTAAAATTTTTATAAACTCTGATCAATAGTAAAAATTGTAATTTTTTTTTTAGTCAATTTTTTGGGGTTTAACAATAATAAATTTATAAAATTACAATTTTTACTGTTTAATAAAAACACAAGATTCTTAGTCATAACTCATTGTTAATTACTGTAATTTATTCCTTTTAAAATATTGGAGAATTAACATAATTTTCATAAACTAAATATATTAAATTATTAAAAGTGTAAGATATTCACAATATGTGTGGTGCAAAAATAGGAGCATATTTGGCTTTTTCAGGTGAAGGTCCATTTCTTTTTGAGGTGTAGGTGTTGCCAGTTTGGTTAAACATGCTCTCACCGAAGACACACTAGGTGGAGAGGACCTCACTGAAAGCACAGGTAGACATAACCTCACTAAAAACACTAGATGGACATGACCTCACTGAAGATATTAGATGAGCACTAAAGATACTAGGTGGAAAGGACCTCACTGAAGACACTATGTGGACGGGACCTCACTGAAGACACTAGATAGATGAACAGGACCTCACTGAATACACTAGATAAAATCTAGTGTATTTAGTGAGGTCCTTTCACCTAGTGTCTTCAGTGAGCAACATAATACTTCTAATAGCCTTAATCAGAAATTTAACACTGAAGTCACGAAGTGTTTAATAAATAAAGCGAGTATAATAAAATATACGTATGACGACAGATTATAAATAAACATTTCTTAAATGTATTCAATTAGTATATTAATTTTTGGGTATACTAATGTTTTTCAGAGGGTGGCTCCTCCCCCCGTACCCCCTTTGATCCGTGAGTGGTGGTTATAAATAATTAAAACGATTTTTTATGTTCTAGTTAGGCATATCGTAATGTCTTATCAAACATTCTCTTCGTACTTCACTGTAGATGGTTTTCCTCCATTTGTCTATGGAATTTTGAAAATCAGTTAGTATGCTATAATATATATATATAGTAATATATATATATATGTATAATATAGTATTATATAATATACTAGTATCACGTGTTATATATTGTTTATAGATTTTACACAAGTTATGTTTATAGTTAGGAGTATTTATATTTAGCTAGTTTTTATATATATATTACTATAATATTCTTATTATTAGTATATATATATATATATATATATATGGGAATATAAAGGGCCTTAAATTGTGGTTGAAATCCTCCTCATTCTCTGATGACTAGTGAGAAAAGCACTCATTTTCTTCCTTCTGAAAAGGTGCAGAATAGTAGCCCCTGCTTTGTGGGGGTGGGTTGGGGGTAGGGGAAGGGTCGATGGATAGGGGGAGACATTGAAATTTGGATAAATTGAAAAGAGGGGAAAAGATTTTCCTTATACTTTGAAATCTTTTATGAAATTTATAAGAATTTTCTTTATTTTCAAAAGAAATTTTATTAATGTTTTTTTTTTCTTTTTTTATTTTATATTTTATTTTAAAATATTTTATATTTTTAATATATATATATTTTTGTGTATTTATTTTTTATATTCTCTTATCGCATTCTTTGTATATTATATATATACTATATATATATATATATATATATACTATATATATATATTATATATATATATATATATATTATATATATTTATATATATAGTTAGTATATTTATATCATAAATGTATATAAATTATAAAGTTTTTATATTTTCTATATATATAGTTTAAATATATATATATATATTATATATTCCAAAAGAGTTTATAAAGTTGGTGTGTGTGGGTGTAGGTGGGGGTGTATGTGTGTATTCGCTTTCTTCGTTCTCTTCTTTTAAATTTGAAAAAATGAAAAGTAAACACTTCTGCTGAAGTAAGCCGGCAACTCTAGTGAAATTTACAATAAGTTTGGAAGTTTAAATTTTTTTTTATAACTTATCCGATATATATATATATATATATATATATATATAATATATATATATATTATATATTATTATATATACTTATATATTATATATATATATATAATATATATATATATAATTATATATATTAAATATATTATATATATATATTATTATATTATTATATATATATTGATTATAATTATATGGAAGTTATAATTTATATATATTATTATATATATATATATATTTATATATATTTTATGTGTGTGTGTGTGTGTGTGTGTGTGTGTTTGTGTGTGTTTGTGTGTGTGTGTGTGTGTGCGCGCGCGCACGAAGAAAATATTTCCTATCATCTATTCAAGTATTTAATATAGACATAACGTTTCGGGTCTCTTTTGACCATCTTCAGCTAAATTTATAAAATAATAACATTCAAATATATACCGTATTCATTAGTTGCTATAGTTATTAAAATACTAAAAAAAATAAATAATAACATAGCAAAGAAATTAAAAATTAAAAAAATTAAAAAAAATAAAATAGACGACTAGAATATTAAAATTATTACTTGATTTTTCGAGTGGACAATACTGAATGCGGTCATTTTGGATAAACTGGTGTTTAAATATTATAAGATAGCTATAAGTTAGTTGGTTTATTAATAAATATTAGAACGATTGTGTTTTTATTATAGTTAAAAAGGGACCTTAGTATTAACATATTGAAATACACAAAAAATACAACAAGGTAAAACAATAAAACATTAAAAAATTACAATCCCAAAGATGTGGAGAAAAAATATAAAAATTAAAAAGGCAAAATAATTGAGATATTATTATTGGAAGATAACAGTAAAATAATGGATATAATATTTTATTAAAAATAATTTAGTTGAAGAACAATCAATATTAAGTTTAGATTTTAGTGTCTGTATGTGTCTCTCTGTTGTATTTCGATCCTGGGAATCGGAAGTGAACGTTATAATTTTAATGTTTTTTTTTTTCTGTAGGATTGTCTTTTCTTTTGAGTAGTTTCTAATTACTGAGTGTTCGGGTGTAGTAAGTGGTCTGCTTGTTCTATAGGATACATCCAAGTGCGTTGAGACCCTCAGCTGAAGTTGTAAGCATTATGTAGCCCACATAGCGTAACTTGGCAGTTCACGCAAGTAAATTCGAGAACCTTGGAAACGTGATTGTATGATCCTCGAGTCTGAAAAAATTAGAAATCTTGAAACCATTTACAAGATTAAAAAATAAAGTTGCAGGACGGAAAAGAACTGTCAAAAGAGATGGCCTAAGTAATTTTACGTTTTTTAGTAGTATTTGGGCATATAAATAAACTTTTAAATAAGTTTTTTTTTGGGAACACTGGGGGATAGTAATTTGTGTCGGAATTGGTCATTCAAAAGCCTCTATCTAACTAATCTAATAAAAAGTTTAGGAAATAAAATTAAATCTGCAAAATGGGCTTGTTACTCCATTTCTTTGTGAAAATTACTCGCAGGTTGGATGAAATCTACACTTTTTCAAAGTCTCAAAATTCTTCATTTTAAATCGGATAGTTTGAATTTTAGTGAAATAAAACTGAAATAGTTAGTGAAAGTAAAGTGGTAGTTTGTTTTTTATATACTGCAGCTGAGAAAGAATTATCCTCATGTTTTACCGATATATCTAAAAAGACTAAGGAACCATTGTTTTTTTGTTCCATGCTGATTCGTATATTCATATGTTTGGAATATATATATATATATATATATATATATATATATATATATATAAATATATAATATATATATATTATAATATATAATATATATATATATATATAAATAATATATATATAATATATGGATATAATAATATATATATATTATATATTTATATATATATATATATATATATAATATACTATATATATATATATATATTATATATATATATATATATATATATATATATATATATATATATATATACGGTATATATATATTATATATATATATATATATATATATATATATATTATATATATATATATTAATATATATATATATATATATAGCTATATATATATATATATATATATATATTATATATATATATATTATTATTATATATATTATATATATATATCTTAATATATATCTATATTAAATATATATATATAATATATATATATTATATATATATATATATATATTAATAATTATATATAATATATATATATATATATATATATATATAGCTATAATTATATATTATATATTAATATAATTTAATTATAATATATATATATATATATATATAATATATATATATACGTAATATATATAATATTATTTTATATATATATAAATATATATATATATATATATATATATAGCTATATATATATATATTATTATATATATATAATATTATATATATATCTATATATCTATATATATATGTACATTGTGTAATATGTACATATATATATTTTTATAGTTTAATAATATAATATATATATATATATATATATATATATATATATATATATATATATATATATATATATATATATATATATATATATATATATATAGCTATATATATATATATAATAATATAAATATATATATATAGCTATATATATATATATATACGCTATATATATATATATACATATATATATATATATATAATATACTATCATATATATATATTATATATATATATATATATATATATATATAGTTATATATTATTAATTATATAATATATATATATATTTAGCTATATAATATATATATATATATATAATATAATATATATAATATTATATATATATATATATATATACTATATATATAGTATATATAATATATATATATATATAATAAAAAGACCAAAATGAAAAATTGGTAATCAAGTTTACGTCCAAAAAGATGAAATATATTTTTCATCTGAGGGATTATTATTAAATTTATTATTATTATTATTATTATTATTATTATTATTATTATTATTATTATTATTATTATTATTATTATTATTATTATTATTATTATTATTATTATTATTATTATTATTATTGTAAAATAAATAGAATTTTTTTCCCATTTCAATGCGGTCAAGTTTTTTGCAGTCACGTGTTGAGATTAATGGATTAAAATCGATTTGGTAAGCATAGTTGGGAATTTTTTTTTATTTTTTTTTATTTTCTCATG
Organism: Trachelipus rathkii; assembly: GCA_015478945.1. NCBI lineage: Eukaryota > Metazoa > Arthropoda > Malacostraca > Isopoda > Trachelipodidae > Trachelipus > Trachelipus rathkii. The sequence goes on from JABUQX010018006.1 coordinate 46,529, forward strand.
TATTGATTTGTTGGCACCGATGAAAGGGGGATTTAATTTTTAAGGGGAGCTCTTTTGGGAATATTTGGGAGTGGGATTTAAATTTATAAGCATATTCGTTTGGGTATTTGGCACGTTGGCTGTCGTTGGATTTAGGACTTAAAGAGTCAGGGGGAGCTTGTTTGGGTTCTGACTTTGGCACTTGGAATGGTGTCGGAAGTGGGATTCAAGTTTTTAAGAGGGCCAAATTGAGAGGATATTTGGATGTCGTTAGATGTGGGATTTAAAATATCCGGGGGAATTTGTTTGGGACTTCGACTTTAGGTGTCGTTTCGTGTAGGGTTTCAATTTTTAAAAAGGTCGTTTTGAAACTGGCAATTTGGATGTTGTTGGGATTGGGATTGAATTATTATTTTTTTTTTTTAAATTTAATTAATGAACTTAAGGATCAGTTTTAATGTTTTTTTTCTATCTTTTTTTTTCTTCTTGCTATGGTAGATAAATTTTTTATAAATAATAAAAAAATAGTAAAATAGTAGATAAGTCAACAGCTCTTCGAAATTTTGCACTTCAGCCGAGTCGTATTTAAAGACATCGACTTCGATGACTGAGTCACGGGTTTGTTTCTGTAACGGTGAAATTGTTTTTTTTTTTTTAGTGGGGATTGTACAATATTTTTTTGGAATTTGATCATTGGAAAAGTGTTAGGATATTTTGGGATTAATACAAAGCCCTCGTATAAGCAACTTCTATACTACCAATGCATGGAAGGGTTTGGTACGGGTCTTTCGCTAGGGGGATTTCGTCCATCCTCCAGAGGGTTTTTGATACTCCCCTGCAAGGCCAGAAACGCGACTTCGAAAAAGTTATCGACATTGCAGCGTACTCGTACTCTAGCATTTGTTCGATATCACGTCAACAAATTTTTAATTTTTTTCTGTTGTCTATGATCCGATACGATACTTGCTTCTTATGTATTTTTTTGTGCTGAATTCATAAATCGTAATTGGTTTTTGTCTGTCACGTCCAGTTTTGATACTATTCACATGTAAAACTGGAAAAAATTGCAAACAAAAAATATATAATTTTCCCGTGAACAGAGACAAAACGATTGGTCCTATCAATTTGAAATTTTCACAGGATATATATTTGGGCAAGATAAACATATTTTATTTACATTATCTGTTTGTATATCCAACCGTTTTGTCCCTGTTCACGGGAAAAAGTATTTATTTTTGCAATTTTTTCCATGTTTACATGTGAATAGTGTCAAAACTGGACCTGACAGACAAAAACCAATACGATTTTTGAATTCTGCATGAAAAAACATGTAAGAAACAGGTAATAAACATGTAAGAAACAGGTAATAAACATGTAAGAAACAGGTATTCTTTGTCTTGGGACAAATTCTTTGTTGAACAGTGTAATAAACATGTAAGAAACAAGTATTCTTTGTCTTGGGACAAATTTTTTGTTGACCAGTGTTTTGCTATCGAAAAGTAAAGAATAAGGTATATATATATATATATATATATATATATATATATATATATATATATATATATATATATATATATATATATATATATATATAATATATATTATATATATATAATATATATATATATATATATATATTTATTTATTATTTTCCACGAAAATTGAAAGACAAAGAAAGTTGAAAATAAAATAAAAACAAAATATATATATTAAAACTGATCCCAATTTAATAAATGAAATTAATTAATAAAATTAATAAATACTATTTAATAAATTTAAATGAAAAAAATAAATTAAGCAAATTAATGAATTAGTGAATTAATACGTTAATTAGAAGAGAAGTTGTAGAAACATTATCTTTTTCATTATGTAATTAAGGATATTATAACTAATTTGCTTGGTATTTGCCGCAAGTGTTTCATGGCTTTAATGCAAATCTTTTATTAAAAATAATTTCATATTCATGGGCGTAATGAGAGAATTTTTAAGGGATTTTGGGTGAAGGGTGAAAGAAGTTTGGGGGGGGGGGAAGTAAAAATTATTATTATTATTTTATTTTATTTTTTTATTTATTAATTTTTTTTAAAGGGGACTTGTTTGGAACTTTGTTACATTGAATGTCTTTGGAAGTGGGATTTATTACTTTTTTTTCAAGTAAATAAGGGAAATTAATAAATAATATTAATAAATACTAGGTAAGATTAAATAAAGAAGTGAATAAATAAATAAAAGAAATAGGATAGTCCTATACGAAAATAAGTAGACTTTGTAAAATTGACTCGTATTAAAGATATGCCGTTTCTTTATTGATAATGTATTTTTCAGAAAATCTGAAACCTTTTATGATTGATATTTATGTGATTATTCATTATTGGGAAATTAAAACTTCCCCAAGAATATAACTTTCCTTAAAAATAGAAATGCCTTACTACTACTACTACTATACTTCGGGTGGTAGTTATGGTTGTAATAATGGTGCTGGTGCTGAAGCGTGCGGAAAGGGTATTAGGGATCAGTGTGCAAATTATTTGACTAAACTATCTGTTCTTAAATTGTCCGACTTGATTACAACCCTGAGTTGTCTGTTCTATAATTGTTCAACTTCGCAACATCAAATTATCCGACTCCCACTTCACAACCTTCATGAGTTGTCCTCAATTTGAAATACTTCAAATTCTCAACTTGAATAGTTTAGTTAAATTGTCACACTACCTCCAGAATCCTGAGGAGTGTGTCACACTGTCACAGGTTCCACAACTCCCGACTTCTGAGCCCTTAGGAGATTGTTCTCAAATTGTCCTTCTCAAGCTCCTCGATCCTGAGAAGTCGATCTCATATTGCCCTCATTGGAATTCCTCAATCCTGAGAAGTTTCCTCATATTGTCATGTCCAGATTCCGCAATCCTGATCTTAGTCTGTCTCAATTTGACCTACTCCAGATTCCTCAGCTTTAACAAGGTTCGTCAAATTGTCCCACTGTGACTCGACTATCCTGAGGAGTTTGTTCTCATTATCCTACTCCAACTCCTCGTTCCTGAGGAGTCGATCTCATATTATTATTCTATTACAAATCCTTCAATCGTGAGAAGTTTTCTCAAATTTCGACTCCGCAACTCTGAGGAGTCTGTCCCTAAATTATCTTACTCCAAATTTCTGAATCCTGAAAAGCGTCCTCATATTGTCACACTCCAACTCCACAACCTTTACCTGGAATCTGATCTTGATAGCCTCAAATGGAAGTATGAAATCTTGGTCAACGAGCTCTCTTTTATGGTTCAAAATTATTTATTTGTAATATTTATTTTTCTCATTTTTTTTTTGTTCTCCTTTCATTATTTTATCTCTTAGTTTTTGCATTTGATATTCAACCTTTATTCTTTGTCTTCGCTTATTTTCAGTATGTCATTTCCTTTTCTTTGCCCTTTTATTTTTTTTCCACTTCATTTTCTTTCATTTACCTGTTTTTGCAATTGGATCCTTTCCTTATTTCTCTATTAGCTTTATGACCCTGTTTTCTGACTCTTGTCCCCTTTTTTTCCTAACTTTTTGTGTACCCCTCTCTTTTCCCATTTTTTTGCCCACATTCGTTTCCGTTTTCCTATAAAAAATTATCATCGATGCGATTGCCCAGCAATTTGTTTTCGTTTTCACAAATATAGAAAATTGTAAGTTTGAAAATCAGTTTTTCCGCCAAAATTTCACTCATTTTTCCATATATTTACTTCTACATCAAGCTTAATTAGTATTAATGCGATTGGAGGAGAAGATTTCTCTTTCGCTTCTCTCCATACTAATAATGATGATATTATAGTATATAATAGTATATATGATTTTTAATAGGTATATATATATTTATAGTAGGTATAAATATAGGAATAGGGGGGTGAGGGAGAGATGTGAGTGGAGAATAGGTTGGTGGGAAGAGCGGAGAAGGGAATGTTAAGATGGTATGGGCATCTTGTGAGAATGGAGGAACACAGAGATGTTGTATAAGGAAAACTCAAATTATATATATATTATATAATATAATATATATATATATTATAATAATTATATAGTATATATATATATTATATATACGAACCCCCTCCCCACCCCTTAGTGATTTAAGTGTGCAAGAATAATTAAGAGTAAGTAGTAAGAGCGCTCGCTAGTAAAACGGGCTGTTGAATGTGAACAAGCTGATACTGAGCAAATCTGGGGGCAAATGAGGAAGCAATTGTTAGTAGTGTGCAAGAAACGTGTGGGATTGTGCTAAAGTAGGAAGTAAGAATGTTAACATGGAGTGGTGGAATGAAGAGGTGATTGAAAGCGGTTAAAGGTAAAAAAGGAAGCGTGGTGAATGTACTAAAAGCAAAATGATGAAGATTCAAAGAAAGATGCTTGGAATTATTTAAGGAGGAAAAAGAAATACTAAAAGGTGGTATACGTAGGAGAAAACAAGAGCTTAAATGACAGTTTGGAAGGAGGATGAATGAGGAAATACAAGAAATAGGAAGCCTCTTCTGGAAGGAAGCGCGAAAGCCGTTAAGAATGAGAATTAGGGAATCTCCCTTAGAATTAATGAAATAGGGATGGTTGCTTTTGTAACTGATGGAAAATGGATGTTGAGGGGAGGTGAAAGAACACTTCGAAAATCTGCACAATATTAACTAATTAATGATGAGGTGTTAGTGATGTTTAGCGGTTTGATGGCTGCAAGAAGGTGAATAGGTATTGGGATGAGCGTTATTGAGTAAGGAGAGGTTAATGCGGTAGGGTAGAAGTTGAAGAAAGAATGGTAAAAAATCTCAGGGTGTGTAGGATGAAATTACTAGTGAAATGATCAAGAAGGGACGACGATGATGGTGATTGATTGGATTTGGAAGTTGTGTAATAAAGCGTTTATGGAGGGTAAGTTCCGAGGGTAAAGGGGGATAAGGGTAACTATAGGAATTATAGGGGGATTAGTTTATTGAGTGTTGTGAGGAAGGTATATGCCGGTATTTTGGTCGAAGAGTGCGTCGAGTGACTGAGGGACTGATTGGTGAAGAACATAGTGCGTTTATTAGGAGTGGTAGGATGTGTGGATCAAATCTTTACATTGAAACAAATGATTGAGAAAATGAGGAGAATAAGAATAAATTTATATTTAGGTTTTATGGATTGCAACAGCGTATGATAGAGGTTAATAGGTAAGCGTTATGGCAGGTTGTTAGTGATATAGGTGTTGGTTGGTAGGCTTCTGAATGGGAATCAAAAGTATGTCATGACAGATATGTAGTGAAGCGTAGTTTGTGTAAGAATAAAATTTAGGTGTCAATTGGTGATTGGAGTTTAGGATTAATAGCGGAGTAAGACAGGGTTGTGTTATGTCCCTTTGGTTCGGTGTTATTCATTTGTATATGTGATGGGGTTATGATAAGAATTGAGTGGGGGATGGCAGGAAATTGGTGTTAGAATGGTGTGAGAATGGGGTTGGAATGGGAGGGTGCCCTACCTAAGGAAGTGCGGATGATTTGCGTTCTGGTGTGGCGAATCTGAAGAAGAGTTGAGAGATTTGTGATAGAGAGATCTTGGGCAGGGTGTCGTGAAAGGAGGGCTTGAAGAAAGTAAACAGGTGGATAAGAGTAAGGTTATGTTGTGAGTGAGGACATCTCAGTGTGAAGTTATTGTTAGATGGTGAGCAGCTAGAACAAGTGGTCTTGAGTTTAAATATTTAGGTAATTGTGAAATATATGCACAGTGATGCAGAGTGTGGTATGAAAGTTGTGAATGGCAGGAAGGTGGCTTGGTGCAATTTAACTCGTTGGTGAATGCAAAGGGACTAAGTCTTGAGTGTGCTAGGGCCTTACATGTAGGGTATGATTGTTACCTGTGTTATTGTATGGTAGGAGACTATGGTCTGGAATAGAAGTATAGATCTAAAGTCAATGTGTTCAGATGGACAATCTTAGGGGCTGTGCTAGGTGTGAGAAGAAGTTGTTAGTAGTGCAAGAACGTATTAGACAGTT
>JABUQX010018007.1:0-35876 GCA_015478945.1 Trachelipus rathkii
CTCCCTCTTTATCTTCTAGAATTGCCTCTCCGTCTTAATCTTTTCACGACATTCTTTAATTCTCTAGCACTGACTGGATAGAAGTTCGGGAGGTGGGGTTACTTCTCAACCTTGTAGAAATTCAATTCTTTAAAACCCAAGTTTAAAAATCTGCACCATCTCATAAGATACTTATAATTTTACTATACCCTGTTCGACGGTTCTTCTCGTCTCTCAGTTGACAATAAAACATATGGTTTAACATAAACAAAAAATGTCTGAAAACCTCAAATCACAACGATTGCTAGGGCGCCTCAAAGAAACTGGGAGATTAGTTTAGGTGCCGAAGACTATATTTTGTCACCACCCCCTCTTCTCAGTTAGTTATCAAGCTATACAAGGCCCTCATTTCCCCTTGTATGGAGTACTGCCTCTCATATCTGGGGGGGCTCTGGCTTTTCACTGGCTTTTGGATAGGGATCAAGTCAAGAGGCGAAAAGGTTTTAAACATGTTCGGACACTTATCCAGTTCTCTTGACCCTCTAATCTTTGCCGCGACGATGTTGGGGTTCGATAGCCAAAGAGAGTGAGAAACACTCGAAAAAGAAAGAAGACTACTCAAGCGGCAGGTGCTCGAAGGGACTTATCACTCATGTAAAACAAACCTTATAACGGAAAGCCTTGACCCTAGTAGCACAATGGGGCCTGTGTCGGCGCATGAGTTTTGTGTTGAACTATTGGATAATCACAGGCTTGTTCGCATGCGAGTGTTTCCTTATTACGGCAACATTGTTCTGTGGAATATCAGCTTCCTCTCATGTGTTTTCCATGCTGAATTTATCTCTATCACTCTACTACTAACCTGGGTCTGTTGCTCATTGGCGTAGTTTGCATTAATTGATTAGAATAAATGATGGCGAAACACCACTACTTGAATAAGGCTCTGCCGTGAGTGGTGGATTAACAACTGTAATATAATATAATATATATATATTATAAATAAATATATATAATAAATATACTATATATAAATCTACTCATTATATAATATATATAATATATATTTTAATTATATACATATTGTGAAAAATATATAATAATATATGAATAAGAGAGAGAGAAGAGAGAGCGAGAGAAGAAGAAGAGGAAGAGAGATAGAAGAAAGAAGAGGGCACAGTAGTAAAAAGATTACTGGAGTTCGCCAACATACAGGATATATATATTTGTATATATTATATACTATATATATATATATTAATTATAATAATAATATAAATATTACTATATATAATAATATATATCATAATTACTAGATATTGCAATGGTGTTTCGTACAAATTATAAGCAAACCCAAATGCAAAATATAAAATACTGTTTAATATGCTTTTAAAAAACTATTCATCTACACCAGAACTTACATTTTTTAAAGGTTAAGTATTTGAATTAAAATGATAATGCGAAAGTCAGGATTTATTTCTTTATAAGTTTTTTTCTAGGATCAGAGAAATACAAATTTGGCTTTCGTAAAAATAGACTAACCGAAACAAGAATCAAATTTCGTTTAGAGCCCAAGGAAAATGGATCAAATCGAAAGTCTATTTTAAAATTATTCTAGATTAAGAATGATTCGAAAGAAAGAATTATAATATATTATAAATATAATATATAGATATACTAAGTATTATATATATATATTAATATATTATAATAATATAATACATCTCTTATAAATATATAATAATATATAATAATAAGATCTCTATAATAGTTAATTTCCAATATAACTATTATATATAATACTATAATATATAAATATAAATATAATATATAATAAATATATGTACTAGTAAGCCGAGAGGACGTTGGTGTGCTAGTTTATCTCTTCTCTGCTTGTTCTCCTCTTCCAATCGGTAGTAGTTTTGTGTTCTATTGAAGAGTCTCTCTCTTTAATGTGGATATTACACTTATTTTTGCTTGCAATATTTAACTGAAGTAATTCAGGTTTAATCACTATTCGACTTTTTTACAAGAAATTGGGTATGCAAATAGGCTTATCATTTTTAAGAAAAATATTATAAAAAAATTTTAATATACACTTAAAAAGCTTGTTGCTTTAAGGTATCGAGCAGCGTTAATATATCTGCAATGAAAATCAAATTTTGGAGGGAAAGAAACCATACAAATTTTAAAGACAGGGTCTCCCAAACATATTTATCACCGGGGAACCATCCATATGTTAGTGCTAAACTAATTATTGACGAACACACCACTCTTAAATTGAGGTTTTGACTACTTAGTATTAGGTCTTAGAAAACAAGAAAACACAATGAAATTTAATGCTCAATTTACATTTATGTGAAGAATGAAACTGTTTTTATTTTCTTTCTTATTTCCTTATTTTGTTACTGAGTTTTGTCAATTTTACCCTTAAAATCACTTGACTCTGAAAGTTTACTCCGTATCTGTTTTTTTATATAAGCCTACGTTGAGAATGCAGACTCACAGTAGAAAAGTGGAAATAAAAAGCACTAGTCTTTTTAATGCGAAAATCTTGCCATAGCATTGTAATTTCTGCATACATTGCATCCAGAACCTCGTTCTTTGGGCCCTTCGTATATTTATTAAGAATTCAAAGTGTGTTTACTGATGCCAGCAAGAATTATTGAAAAGCTATCATTTGTCATCCCAGTAAGGTTTACGGTTCGAGTTCGCACGTAAAATTGGTTTTGTCATCTAGATGTAGACCATTCTCTAGAATCAATATTGCGGAAAAATACTCAACATGGTATTTTTCATGCATCGGCCAACCCTAATGTAAATAAATATCGAGGAATTTGGTTGAAGATGGATCTCATTTGCTTTGACAATTCTTGCAACAGAGGAAAGTTGGAGATGTCTATGCTCTTAATTACCCTATTAAAAAGACTAAAACAAAAGACCGGCAAGACGTGGTATTTTGTCTAATTTTTGCTCACCACTTTTCCTTTTAACAAGATGCTGTGATATTCATTTAGTTTTCGAATATGTCGGAGATCCCAATTTAAGCAACCAATCGATATTAATAAAATTTTTGAATAAAAGAAACTGAGCTCCCTGTAAATGATGACCACCAATGCATCGATTTAGTATCAAAACAGTCTGGGCCAAAAAATACTATTCCCGTCTAGAAAGCACGCACTTTGTGAGTGCAGACAAAGGTAGAAGTAATTAAACCAACCATACTACTTCAGGCGAGTAAGTTTATAAAGGCGTGCTTGAAGGCGCGCTCTTACAGGATTAATTATCCTTCGCAGCAAATCATACCAGTACGACACTTTTAAATCTTTGTGGCATCTGTTCTTGTTGCCAGAGATGCCGAGACGTAATGCACAGATGCGACCTCGCTGGTGGCGTTTTCTCGCCACTATAGCCTTCAACTAGACCAACATTCACTTCGCGTTTTTCCAACCATTGATGGCCGACTCCATCACTGAAAAAAATCCCCACACGTTGCTCATTCAAACACATTGTTATGTCAAATTTTGTCGGATAGCATTGAAATAATTTTCGTTTTCGAGCCAGTGTGTAAGTTAGCAAGCAACTTCGCTCAATCAAATGTTTTCTTTATTTGCATTGCGAATGGATACCTCACCAAAACCAGAAAGAATGCAAGTCCGCTAAAGTCGGTACTGCTTCATCAAGCTGAAACTAAAAATTCAAGTTTTTATCAATCTCTTATAAGTTTGGTTTCGACTGTATCTGATTTGTGTTAATAGCGCTTTCTTTTATAGTGTTTTTGATAGCTAGCAAGACATACAAAATCTGTCTTTGACCATAATTGGAGACTAAAGTGCAATAACGATAACATCCTTCAGGTAAGGTTTAATTAATGTCTCGGCAAAGTATGCAGTTTACCAGTTTTTGCAATATGTAAACTGAACAATAAATGAAGCTTAAGTTGCGTTTTCATTTTCATTTTTAGAAATTCTTCCATCATAGATGAACTGCATGAAGAGATAAAAGCAACGGTTTTTTGAAAGATTTCTTCACCTATTATGCACTAAATCAGAATGATTGAACAATCCAAGATGTTCTTTTTAATTTGAAATGGGCTAAGACAGACCATTAGAATCCAACATTTATGACTAGATTAAACGAATTGCCTTTCAGGTGCGCATGTTCGTTCCGCAACGGAACAAGCGACAAAGTAAGGTGCTAGGAGTCAATTATTTTATTTTTCCACGAGGCCCTTTGTGACGTCAGATTGCCTTTCGCGAACTGAGGCAGAAAATTTTGGCTTAGGCTGAGACCAGGAAGTCTGCTGAAATATTCTGTAACATTCGTCGATGGTGGTGTATTATTGAATCATCATATCACGCAAAGTTATTAAACAGTTCAGCACCTTCTATCGATTTCAAAGACCTAGTTTTTGCCAATTTGTCCAATATGACTCTGGAAACAAAAATAGTACTAAAGCAACATAAATAAAAATATGTACAGTCCTACAACAGTATCTTATTTATATATATAATAATATAATATAATAACTAAATATATTATAATATATTTAATATATATATAATATATATATATAATATGATATAATATATAATATATATACTATATATATAATAGTATATATAATATATATATATATATAATAATATATGTCAGAGAAGGCGGCTCGTCGTACAACAACTTTTAGGTGGTTGCATTCTGAACATTTCCACACACACAAATTATTAATATTAATGATAAATACATTTATATATTATAATATTATTATATATATATATATATATATATATATATAAATCATATAATACATATATGATAATTATTTTTCTCAAGCGCATAATCGCCAAAACTCGCGTGGGATCAATTTATCATATACATAGATTATATTCCAACACTACTTTGGGGAAAGTAAAATGCTAAAGTCAAATTGAAACTTTAGTATTAAAGCAGGTTCATACATCTAAATAATTAAAAGAAAAAAAAGTTCAAATCTTAATGATAACTAATACAAACTCTAGGCTAACTATTGCTATATGTATGAGTCTAAAAATATATTTAAACTACTATATCTTTTTATTGCTAGGAATATTTTGTAATTTATTATGTATATTATATTTATATTCAGCACTCTGGCATTGATTAAAAAAAATAACGAATGAAACGCATAATGGCCCCAAAGAGAGCTTTCAAATTAATTTGATATAAGTACATTTAAAAAAAATCTGGTTCAGTTACTGGAGGCGGATAACGAGCATGAGCCATAATATATATAATAATATATATATATACTAAATTTATATATTACTATTAATATATATATATAATATATATATAATAATTATATAATATATTACATATATATATATATATATATATATATATAAGATAGTTGATAGATAGATAGATAGAAAAATACAATAGATGATAAGGGCTGATAATGACACAAATGAAGTTATGTATGATCAGATAGATAGGACACTAAAATAAAAATAGGTAAGTAGTAGAAGAAGAGAGAGAAGAGAGAGAGAAGAGAAGAGAGAGATGAGAGAGAGGAAGAGAAAGAATTATAATACTAATAAAAGCAAGATTTAAAACAAACGATACTCATTCGTTCGTTCGCCGAGACGTTGAATTATGGAACATGAGGTTATTTTACGAATTGAGTTTCGATATTCCACAATTTTGAATTCAGTATTGAAAAACAAAGCGGTTGTTCTTGATATGCAACCGCAAGTTGTAGGTAAAAACGTCAGCGGTATATTTTCAGCAACTTTTTCTCCCAAAATGTATAAAAGCTGTTCAGAAACTAATTTCTCCATCTGTACATGAATAAATTAAACATTTTAGGATCAGGTCATATGTAAAGAAAATATATATTTTAATTAAATAATTTATTATTGGAATGTTATTATAATAAGAAGATGAATATGAATAATTTCTTAATATTTAATCCTACTAAAAAAATTAAGAATAAAAAATAATAATAGTTACCACTAAACAATGCAAGTTATATAAAATGGTGGTTGCGCACACCTGCAACCAGGCCACGAGCGCCCTGATATATTATAATAATATTAGTATAATAAGTAGTATATATATATATATATATATATAAATATTAATATTAAATAATATATATATAATATATATATATATAGATAATATAACTAATAATATATATAATATAATATTATATAACTATATTATATATATATATTAATATTAATATATATAATATATAAATAATAGTATATAATATATATATATACTATATAAAATATATATATATATAGTAATAATATTATATATAATATATATATTCTATATATATATATATATATATATATAATCATATATAAGTGCAGAGGGTAAGCAATCTGTTGACTAACAAAAAAGAAGTTCGTTAATCGAGTTATCGTTAGATCGAAAAAGTAATATCCGTTAAATAGGCTATTCACGTTTTCTTTGAAAAGGAAAAGTAACGAAGTGGCGTTGTTGTTTACTTTTAGCTTTTGACTATGACATTAAACTTATGGTATCCTTAAGTATAAATTTCTTGTCTCTTCAGTTTTAAATTTCAAATTATCATTATTATGAATAAACAAAACCAATGTAAAGACGGTAAGCGGATTCACAAGACTTGTCTCATTACATCCACCAACAGATTTAAATTGCACAGCCACCTTCCTACTCCTACTACAACTTGCATCATCCGTTCCTTTTCATCCAAAACATATATACTAAAATAAATTTCAAAACCCGACACTTGTTATAGTCTGACTCAAACAACATCTAATATAATTCACAACAGAGGAACTGTCATATCATTCCAATCATAACCTTCTTATCTACGTTTACTTTCAACATCTTTCTTTTACACACCCTAAAATTACCAATCCTCTCAAAGTCTCTCAGATTCGCCACAACAAAACCAAATCATAACGACATATAATATGTTATGGTCAATCCTCCATCTCTTCGCTATTTCCATCATTATATCCATCCCCGAATACTGCACAAAGACATCCCTATTTTTCATAAGCCCATACCATAATACAAAAATTGAATAACAAACGAAGACATGAGCGCATCCCTGCATCACACCGATATTAAATATAAAAAATACTTTTCACTCAAATTTATTACTACAACACGTTCACTATGTCATAACATACTAGATATTGATTCACTTCAGAATCTATAACAACCACACCAATTGAATAAACAACAGCATAGAGGCTATACCCTTTATGTAAATCATATAATAAAGCTGTTTGCAATCAAAAACTAATAGCAATTTTATTCCTCTCCTACATTTTCTCTATATTTTTTCACAATTAAAGATTTGATCAACCACTTCTAAACCACTTCTAAAAATGCACCTTGAGTTCTTCACAATCAGTCATTCAGCTACTCGACGCATTCTTTCGACAAAATATAGTAAATAATATTACACTACTAACCTTAATAATAAGTCCCTATAGTTTAACAGTTATTTATGCTCCTTACCACTTAATAATATTAAGGGTACTATTTCTGCTCTCCTCAATCTTTCGGAATTATACCCTCCATACACCTTTGTTACAACTTCCAATCCAATCACATCTCGCCTTCGTTCTGATCATTATCACCAGTAAAGTCATTAATGACTGCAGATTTTAATATTCTTACAACTTTCTTCAGTTCTACATCACCATCTACTTCTCCTTATCAATAGACAATCATTAAAGATACCTATTCCTTCTTGAGCCATCAACACACACACACATTCATAATCACCTCTTCATTTACTGGCCAATGTTATGCAGAATTTTCGAAGTGTTCACAATTTTAGTCACGTTCGATATTCATCAGCTAAGAAAGCACATCATATTAAATTATTCTCTTCATCCTTATTCATTATATATATATAATAATATATATATATAATAATAATATATACTAAATATATATATATAATACCTAATTATATTATAGTTAATATATATAATTAATTCACTTTTAATATAATAACTATATTATATAATAATATATATTATATATATATAATATATACTGTATAATTATAATATATAAGTATCGAATATAATATATATATAATAATCTATATATTAATAATATATAATCTTAGATAAATATATATATATTATAAAAGAATAATATTTAAGGCTTCGACAGGAGGCTGGTCAACATTAAGAGAAACAATCGAACGAAATATGACGGATAAAAGCATACGGAGGAAAAAATAACGGAGCTTATCTACAAGTATTTAAAGAAAAAGTAAAGAGGAGTCCACGTTACTCAAAAAACTAGTTGCGTTAGTAACGGAGTAACGGATGGTGGTCCATCACTCTGTCTATATATATAATATATATAATATACAAATTATATAATAATAGTTATATATATAGGTAATAATATATAATATATATATATATATATATATTTATATATAAATATCACTATATAATATATATATATAATATATAAAATACTATATACACATATAAAATTATATTATAGTACTAATATTATAATAATAATTAAACTTTTCTTATATATATATATATACTATATAATATTATATAATAATATATATATATATATATATAGATATATATGTATAAGTATATATATAATTTATATTATATATATAATATATAATAAACCTAAAATATTTATATATATAGCTATTAATTATATATAATATATAATTATATTATAATATATATATATAAAATAACTAGTATATAATATATATAATATGTATGAATATATATAGTATAAGTATATATTATCTATAATATATATATAAATTAATATATATATATCTATAATATATATATATGATTATATCTTATAATATATATATATATATAATTATGTATAATATATATTATATTTTATATATATATAATTATAATATATAAGTATTTATAATATATATATAATATATATAATATAAACAATTATATAATTGGTATAATAAATATATATATATAATTACATAATATATATAACTTATATCTAATATATATAATCTATATATTACTTATATATATATAGTATATAAATATATATATATATAATATTACTATTTTATAATATTATATATATATACACTATTATATAATTAATACATACTAGTATATTATTATAAATATAATATATTATAAATATAATAATATACCTCATTATATATAATGTAATATATATTTATTAATGAAATATAATATATATACTTATATATAATCATATAATAAATATAGTATATATAATAGTAATATATAATAATAGATACATAATATATATATGAATATAAAATATATATATAATACGTTAATATAATAATGGGGTAGATCATTTTGTCTTCGGGTCGAGTATTTCTTAAAATAGGCCGGAGCAAATGTACAAGGCATGATAAGGAATATTTGCTTGCCACAAATTGAAAAGACCTCGTAGCCTCCACGTGAGCTTTAGTTTCAACAGAACGGCGTTATATTGCCTAAAAACAGAGCTAAGAAACAAACGGACCTAGTTAGAAATCATTTTGGGTGGCAACAAATTGATTTTCAACGTTTCTATGTGACCATGGATGAAATTGGACTCCCTAGATGTGCGATATCACATCAAAATTGGATTATTACTTTGGGGATCTAGTGAAGTCACTGGATCCTTCAAAGGATGGCACAGCCTCATCAGACGCTTTAGAAGCCAAACATTGCTCCGGTTAATTGTGATATACCGTCGCTATGCTCGATCGTCGTCCACGAATTGGAACTTACAAGGATGGAGTACCATTAAGACGTATCGCGATCCAACTTTCTGAGAATAAATCTTAAAATAAACTGAATACATTGTTCTTTAACATGACTCATAATATAAGCGTTTTCACAATAAGTTTCAATGAAATGTATTATTTCAATCGTAAAAACAAACCTATCAAATGAATCACCTACTAATATACATAATAGGTATAATTAAAAATATAATATTATATAAAATATATAAATATTATAATATATATATATATATATAAAATAATATATATAACTAATATATATACTTATATATTTATATCTATAAACTTATAATATACCATATATATATAATAATATATATAAATATCTATAAATCTCCATAAATGATTATATTATAGTCCTATATCACTAAAATGATAAAAATCAGTTTCTTATACCATAAAAAATATATACAAAAGTGACCATAAAATCCACTGGAATCTTTTTGCCAATGTTAATAACCCAGAGCATCGAAACCAAGGACGCACTACGTGACTACAAACAAAATGGCGACGAGTAGTGTAGACGATGCAATAAATAAGTGGTGTGCCATATTATAAAAAAAAGAATCTGGTCTAACTTAACTCCAAATTTTAATGAAAGTTGAAAAAAATGTGCTGGCACCCCTGGCACACACACGCGCTGCGGCACCCAGGGTGCCAGGGCAACTCTGTTGGGAACACCCTGTTTTAGAGCGAACTATCATTTTTGGAACAAAAATTATATATAAATATACAAATAGTTAAAAAAACAAACTTATATTCATTCATTTCATCTATTCATTCTTAAAGCTAAAAAAAACAACTTTATATTCTCATAACAAACATTAGTATATACTATATACAAAATGAATATAATATTAAATAAAATCAAGCATATTTATAATAAGATGGGAACAAGTATTTTTAATTACAATAGGTTTGCATAATTTTTAATTTCGCCAGATTTAGTGGGAACAAGTGGCCCCTGCTACGCATGTTATCCATAGTTACCAATACATGTTTGCAAAGTGAATGTAGTTCATGATATATGAGTACTACATATCTGTGTTATTAAAAAATCATAAATGTTTTGAGAAGAGTGATCATAAAATATTTTAATTTTCTCTAAAATAAAGTTAAAGAAAACGTGAGCGGAAGAAATTAATGGCAAAACTATTGTAAATATAAAAATACTTTTTCTATATCATGATATACTTCTAAATAAGACGGATTGTAATTTTGATAAATATAATACCATATTATGTGATATATGTTAGTTAAGTATAATGTTTGTTTTTAGAATATAAAGTTTTTTTTTCTTAGATATATGTTAGTTAAGTAATATATGTTGTTTATTAAGAATATAAAGTTGTTTTTAACTTCTATTTGGTATAATTATATATAGCAATCTGTTGTTACAAGAATGAGTTTCCGCTCTAAAACACGGGGTTCCCGAAATGGATGCAGACAAATATGTGGCCCCGACTGGGTGCCGCCATGCAGTACAGGAGGTGTCAGCACAATTTTTTCAACTTTTCCATTAAATTTTTTGCGTTAAGTAGTAAAAATTCACGTATTGTATTATTATGAAGTATCGGCAACACCATATATTATGCAAATAAGTCGCAACTATCTCGGCACCATATTGAATATTGTAGTCACAATAGTGGGTCTCTGGATTACTACGAAAATGATCCGAGGTTATAAAAAACATTAGCCAAAAAATGAATTCCAGTGGAAATTTTAAGGTAACTACATGGAAATTAAGTGTTTCACATTATTGATTTTAGAAATGTATTAATTAGTCATAAGATGATAGTTAGTGACTTATAAATATAATCATTATATAACTTATAATCATTTATATATATAAGTATATTAATATATTGTATAGTAATAAATTAATATCTTATTAATTTAAATTTATATTATAATAATAAATATAATACTAGCTGCTATACTCATATATATACTCAAGCTAAAATAAATTGCATTTAACTAATATTATGAATAATATAGTAAGCTATATATAATAGAAATAAAGTGAGGTGGGTGATTCATTTGGCAAAGGTTTTGGTTATTTAACCGATGGTATATATCGCTAGCATTGAGCTTAAATTTGTGAAAAGTATAATTTAGTGAGTGAAAGAAACAATGTATTTTTTACTCTTGATTGTAAAAAGATATCGTTCAGTTAAATGTTGGTATGCGACATCAACGGACTACCAATGGTCCATCCTGGAAGTCCAAAATCGTGGAACGAACGAATTTCGAGCATAAAGCGAACCGGTATATCACGAAATAACGGAGCAATGGTTTGCTTCTAAAGCGTTGATGGAAGGCTGGCTTATCTTGAAGAACAGTAGACTTCACGGTAACCACACAAAAGAAAAATTAATCCAATATCAGGATGTGATACTCACACAAAAGAGATTCTAAAAGAGAGCCAATTCACGAGGTACCAAAACGTGAATCAAATTGCCAACAAAATGATTTTATAGACTAGGATCCGTTATGTTTCTAACAGCGCTGTATGGCAAAGTAAGGCCGTCTTTGTTTGTTGAAACTAAGCTCACTGAGAGGCTATGGCTTGAATTTGTGGAAGCAAAATGATTCCGTTATACATGCACTTACATTCTGCACCGGCCCAATTTTTGAAGATACGCGACCGAAAGACAATGAATAAGAAGCCATTTAATAAATATATATATAATAATATAAGATAATATATAGCTATATATCAAAAAAATATTTATAAATAAAATTATAATAATATCTAAATAATATATATAATATAAATAATAATATATATGTATATATAATATACTATATATTTCAATATAATACTTATTGAATATAAAATATTAATATTAGATATTATATTGTATAACTTCTAATATAATATATTAAATATAAGTATACTAATTAATATATTATATATATAATATAATTAATAAATTAAAAATATTAATAAAATAATAAATATAATATATATTCTATATATAATACTAATAATATAATCTATATATATATGTATAACCTATATTAATATATATATATAAACTATATAGTATATATACATATATATATATAATAAAATATATATCATACATGATAAATATATATATATATATATATATAATTAAGATACTAATATAATATATAACTAATATATATACTAGGCATATTTATATATATTATAAGTATATATTATTATATCATAATATTATAATATAACATATTATAATATAAATATATTATATTATATTATATATAATAACTAATTATAATATAATATTATTAATATATTATTATAATATATTTAATATACATATTATATATAACTATATAAATTTATAATATTATAAATATATAGCTATAATATAACTAATAATAAATTATATTATATATAATATAACTATAAAACTTTAATAAAATAATATATAATATATATACTATTATAAATAAGTATTAATATAATTATATATTATATAATATATTCATAATAATATATATTATATAATAATATATACTATATGAAATATATAACTATATATAATATAATATAGAAACTGTTTAATTTAGTCATTAGTGATATTAGTGACTAACTAATAATAATAATAACCATGAAATTAAATATATTAATTTTATAAATATTATAATCTTTAGTAATAAATAAATAATAATATATATGTATTAATGTTAACTATAATATATATATATATATCAGATATATATAAAATATAAAATACTAGTTAATAATATATATATAACTATATTATATATATACAAGAGATGGAACATCCGTTTCTACCCGAGCTTACTAACAGAACTGTATTTTTTGTGTAAAACGGACTCGTTTACTATTTTCTCTTTAAAAATGTAGCTCACCGAATACACTTGGCCGTTACTTTTTTCCTCGTTATTCTAGTACCGTCATATTCGTTTCAAGAAGTTTCTTCTAATTGTTGAAACACCCTGTCAAGGCAAAAAATGTCTTTTAAATAATAATATTTAATATAACAAAAATATCTAATATATATAATATATTATATCAATAATATATTTCAACGTATGATAAATATACATAATATACTAATAACTAATAATATTAATATAAGTATAATAAGTATTTATATTATTATATATCACTTAAGTATATAACGTATAATAATATAACATATATATAATAATATATTATATAATATATTTAATAATATATATTAATATATATATATATAATATTACTTATATAGTATGTAAGTATAGGAGGAATAAGGGGAATCTGGTTAGAAAAAATGAATAGGGATGGCGTGTGATGAAAGTGACGTGAATAGAGCCTATCGAAATTCTGCTTCAACATTGGCAGTAATGAAGAGGTCGAAAATCTGCTGTGTGAGTTTGATAGGGCAAGAAGGAAATAGGTATTTTAGAGCATGAGGTCATTCGATAACGGAGAGGTAAATCGGTAGAACGAGAAAGTGAAGAATGGTAAATGCAGGTATAGATCGAAATTACTGGGTGAAATGATCAAGAAAACGGGGTGAGATGGTGATTCGATTGGATTTTGGAAATTTGTGTACTTATTATTGTGTTTTCCATAGTTTTTTTTCGAGGGATTGGAGGAGAGCAGATGTAACCTTATATAAATAAGGGTCAAGGGAGATAAAGGTACTGTAAACTATAGGGGACTTAGTTTATTGGGTGGTTATATCATATATACTGATATATATGGAGTCGAAGAATGCGTCGAGTGACTGAAGGATGATTGTGAAGTACAAGGTGCATTTAGAAGTGGTAGAGGTGTTTGTTGTCAAATATTTAGCATTGAAAAAAGATGATAAGAAAATGAAGGGGAGGTAATAATTGTATTTAGATTTTTTTGGGATTTGCAAACAGGTGTTTATGATATGATTAATAAGGAAGCCCTATGGCTGGTGCTATTGATATATGGTGGTTGGTGGTAAGATTCTGAATGGAATCAAAGTATGTATGACGATTAGTGAAGCGTGTAAGAAATAAATGGAGTTTGAAGTGATCTGTTTTAAATATTAATAAGCGAGTAGGCAGATGCGCTACTCGTTTCTTGGTTATTCAATTTGTATATGGTGGGTTATGAAAGAATTAGTGATGGGGTGGCAAGAATGGTGTTAGAAATGATGGAGAATGGAGAGAGTGGAAGGTGCCCTATTGTACGCTGATGATTTGGGTTTTGTGTGGGAATCTGAGGAGAGTTTTTGGAGGATTGGTAGAGAGATTTGGCAATAGTGATAGTAAAAAGATGTCTTGAAAGTAAACGCTAGAATAAGAGTAAGGTTAAATGATTTGAAATTGCGAAGAACGTCTTTATTAAGTTATGTCAGATGGTGAGCAACTCTAACAAATAGTCGGAGTTTAATATTTAAAGTATTATAGTTGATGTAAAAAGTGCGAACGGATGACGCACAGAGTGTAGTAGGGAAGTTGTGAAAGGTTGATGGGTGCAATTAAGATACGTATTGTGATTAATGGGACACTAAGTTTGAATGGCTACGGTCTTAACATGAGGGTATGTTGTTATTTTTAATAATAATGAAAGTGTTGGAAATTTAATATACACAACCAATAAATATTCTGAGATACCATAATTAATTGTCATATCGTCATAAGCCTAAAAAGTAAGGATCTATAAGGCACTTCGTTACTTTTCCTTTAAAGAAAAGGAATAGCGATAAGGAACTACTTTCGACGTAACGGAGTAACGAGTGACGGAAGCTTCTTTTTAAAGTAACGAAGCTTACCTCTATGCATATATATATAAGATAAGATATATAGATATATAGATAAATACTAAGATAATATTAAAGATAACCTTTAAAAGATATTTTGTATATAGACTCACTCACTATTATATATATAATACTACTAATATATATATAACTAATATATATATATTATATATAATATATATAATATAGTACACTTATATATTATATATATATGAGTAATTTTGTAGCGATCAGGATCTATCATTATATATACAAAAAAACCATTCATTTAAATAGAAGATGTAATACCGATAATATATAACATATAATATATATAATATATCATAATAGATTAATATATACCTAGGGGCGGCTCGAGTGGCCTGTTGCAGGTTGAAGCCAAACCCACCATTTTATTAACACTTGAGTTAGTGGTGTAAATATTTATTAAGTTTTTTAATTCTTTATTTTTTTATTAGAAAGATATTAAAGAGAAATTAAATTGCTCTTATTATAATTAACACTCCAATGATTTATTATTTAATGAAAAAAAACGTCATCTAACTTTTAGTTTAGCTAACCCAAATGTAAAAACCAACTGATTGTTGAGACGTTTCACAAAACATGCTATAACATATTTGAGGAAAAATGATAGTGTGAAAATATGACGCGTGGACGCTTTATACCTAAAACTTGCGGTTGATATCAAGTACAACCGACTTTGTTTTATATCGAAATTCACAAATTTGGTGAATAAGAGAACAATTCGGAAAAATAGACATCTCATGTATCCATAATTCAACGTACTGCGCGAACGAAGCGAATATGAATTTTTTGGCGGTTTGTCAGAGTCTCTTGCTTTTATTGTATTATAATTCTTCTCACTCTCTCTACTCTCTCTCTCTCATCTCTCTCTCTCTCATCTCTCTTCTATCTATCTATCTATCTATCTATCTATTATCTATCTATATATCTATCATCTATCTATCTATCTATTACTATCTATCTATCTATATATCTATCTATCTATCTAATCTATCTATATTATCTTATATAATATTATAATCATACGATATATATATAATATATAATAATATATATATATAGTATAGTATATAAGTACAAATATAGTATATATATCTATAGTATATAATATATATATATATAATATATAATAATATGCTCATGTCGTTATCCGCTTCCAGGTAAGTTAATTGCAATATTTTGTTTTTTAAATCTCTTATTTAAATAGAAGTATTTAGTAGTGTAGGAACCAAATAGAAATTTCAGTTTATTTATTTTTTAACAATGCAGAGTGTTAAATATAATATTACAAATAAATTACATTAATCATAATAACAATTAAGTAAACGCAGAAAATCTTTAGATTCTAGTTTAGTTTCTTAATAGATTTCCTATACATAAGCAAAATTAGCCTAGAAGTTTTAATAAGTTTACAAAGATTTGAACTTTTTTTTTTATAATATTTTTAGAGGTGTGGAGCTGTTTAATACTAAAGTTTCAAATTGACTTTAGGCAAACATTTTTATTCAATTTATGAATTACTTTAGAATTCATACAATCGATGTAAATATAATATATCTGGAGGCGGAGGCGGATAATCGACATATATATATATACTAATACGTATATATATTATTATATATATATATATATATATTATATATATCTATAATATATATTATATATAATATATATTTCAGATTTGCCATATATGGTATAAGTGCCAGTGTCACAGTAGATGCAACCACACTATAAATTGAACATTTCCTGCAAAGTCGATTTTCACTATATCAACAAGATTTATATGTCCAATATATTCAGAGACAGAATTTATGTTACTATAATATACTATTTATATAGAATATTATATGTTACTTATATATATATATGTATAATAATATATAGCTATAATAATCATATACAATAAACTACCGGTTGGCTTACATGAGATTTCATTTATGTGAGTACTATTTTTGTTGCCAGAAAAAATATTAAAATTTTAAACTGGGTCTTTGAAACGAAAGGGTGGTGAACTTGTAGAAACTTCTGAGATGACTATTCAATAACAACCAGCATCGCCGAATGTGACGAAAATATTCCAGCAGACTCCTGGCAGCCTAAGCCCAAATTGTTCTGGCTCAGTTCGCGGAAAGGCAACTGACGTCCTAAAAGGAGCCTCGAGGAAAAATAAGAAAATATGACCCTAGCTTACACATTACTTTGTTTGCTTTTGTTCCAGGTTGGAAACGTGAACAGGCACCGAAAGGGCATAATGACGTTAATGTCATAAAGAAGTTGATGCCTAATAGGCTGCTTAGTCCCATTCAAATTAAAAAGACATCTGGGAATACAATCATCCTGAGTAAATGCCAAAAAGAGGAACGACAATCTCAAAAAGCGTGGTATACTCCTACAGGTAATTATCCATTATTTAGGCCTAATTCCTATTTAGGTATCTAGTTTCACAGGTCTTATTCCTATTTAATTGTCCAGTTTTACAGAACCTTTCTATAACAGCTGTATGTGGATAAAAAAAGCCTTTGCCTAGACACTTAATTATACTTTACCTATACTGATTTGTCTAGTTTATGCACTTTAGGTCCAGAATGTCAAGAAGATTGATGCTTTGCAGCTATCAAATAAACACTATAAGAACAAGCGGTTTACACACATTTTACAGAGACAGTCGAGAACCAACTTATAAGAAGTTTTGAAAAAGCTATGTGAATTTTTTGTTTTTCAGCTTGCCTCAACAGTTTGGCAATCCATGAAACACCCTCAAAGTCCTCCTTACGCAACTAATTGGCTTGAGTGGTTACGGAAAGTAAGAAAACTGAGAGAGTTGGTTATAGCAAAAGCTGAAGAAATCCGTCAGAGTCAGTTGAGTCAAGCAACGCAAGAAGATCGTGACTGGCAGTTGTATGCCTATTTAGATTTTTCAGATATGATAGAAGTTGAAAAATCCGTAGATGCAAAAGAAAGATCTCGAACTGCCGGATTTCTTAATAGAAGGTGAAAGTATTAGACTTAAAACATTTAGGGATTAATAGGCTACGCCAAGTGAGGTGAATTAATTTGTCAGTTAGAATCTAGAAAATGCTTCTGACTAGAATCTAGAACATGTTTTTCTCTCTATTTATATTTAGTATTGGATAATCTATTTAGTCGTAAGATGAATCATATAAGAGCTGTGATAAATTTTATATTTAAACCGAATAGAAATTTTTTAAGTTTTTCTTTTTTTTATAAAAGTGCATAAATTAAGGAATATAGTTTCGGCCATTTTATTCTACCATTTCCTTATGGTTATTTTTTAATCAAAGTTTCTTGCTTTTAGATTTAATGCATTTAAGCTCTAAACATGAAATCAGGACCTATCAACAACTTCGAATTTGTAATAATTATTATTATGGATTATTATGGTGGGAACTTAAAGGTCTATATGATAGTATGTGAGTGTTATATAATTATAATCTCATATAGATTAGTGTTATAAATCAGAGTATAAGGTATAATATTGAATAAGGGTATTAGTATAATTAATGTATGTAAAGCAGATTAGTGGTTAGGGGTTTTGAGGAAAAAGGCAATGATGTAGGGGAATTATGACTTATCATATCATTTGCTTTCAGCTAGTGAGAGCGAGATCTTATACAGATGAGCCATGTATCATTAGGTGTGAGAAAGTATTTCAAAATAGATAACAAATATATTAAAATATTCCAATATTCTGATCAATAGACTCATTAAAATTTATGCATATTTGCAAGGAAACAAATTAGAAAGAGAGGTTTAATTAATATTATAAAATACACAATAAGAATAGCAAATACGAATTACCTATAACTCAATTATATATTATTATAGTGTAATAGCTACGAAAAGCAGTATATGGGTTGAAGGATGCTGCCAGAGTTTGGTATTATTTAAAGGAAATACTCGAAAGATTAGGGGGTGTGTGTTGTAAATTAGAACCTTCCAATATTTACATGGAAGAAGGAAGAGAATAACTTATAATGGGAATACATGTAAGCGGTGGAATGTATGTAAAAACGAAATAATTTATTACTTATTGTTGAGCACATCATAACTACTTTCAGAAATATATAAGATAAAGATAGGAGATAAAGATACTCTTTCGTGGTTGTTCTCGGTATATACTTATTTTAGGGTTAGCATAATACTATGATAAAATTTTAATTGCGGAAGCACACCAAATAATACATTAGCACCCGCTGTAACAGGCTAACCCATAGTCATTAGCACCCATAAAGATCATAAAATAATTCCCAAATAATTATACTTATATCCATATCACCACATAGAGAAGTGGCATATGGGAGTGTGTAAATTATAATAATAGTAATATAAGATAAGAATATCATGTTACTTCATGAAGGTGTGATTGTTTCTCACTATAAAACAAGAGGCTCTATTGTCTGGAACTAAGTCTCAACTCCTTGAATAGTATTATCTTAATACTCTACGAATTACTCGATTCTCGGCATTAGAAAATTATGCTAAAAATAGGACTTGAATCAAACTCTTCTGTAGATAAAATTATTAATTAAAATAAATTCTAATGAGAGATATAACAAGAATTTAGAAGGATTAATAACATCTTAGAATAGGGTACTTTAATAAGGAGAATTTAAGATGCAACACAGTTTGGCCAATGTACATGACCAGTTCGACCGCGGAGCTTAGGGTTGAAGTCTCAGCGCGTACGTATCATGCAAAATGACAGGGTGGTTATATTATACGTAGCGATACAGCTCAGTAAGCAGTGGAAGAGGATATTATATCTAAGGGGAGCTAAAGTGAATTAGACATCTTGAACATGTGTCTAACACGTTGGGTAGAGACGACGCTGTGTATAGGGATAGCCCATAGAGCGAGGGCCCGTGACTGAAGGCGTCTCTTGTGGGTTACCCCCGTGTTAGGCATTGGGAAATGGGGATATATGGTAAGAAACACTATGGGACGGCCTGCAAATTTAAGCGAGGATGAGAGGAGCAGCGCTTTAAAACAATGAGACTGATTGGTTTCATGCGAGAGTTAGTTAATCTTTGGTAGTTCTGTGATAGATAACCTACATAATGTTTCAAGTAAGCATGAAGACGAGATGATTTATAAATAGCTGTTATAGGTAATGTTTAAAAGAAGGTAAATTAATTGATGTATGTGTGCTGGATAATGGAGGAGAATATAGCAGATTTAGTATTGACAAAAGAAATTATGGGAAGAAAGTAAGTCTATTGATTTTTTATTTGAAAGAATTAAATGATAGTAAATTGAAAGAATATTACAATATTTAGAATAGGATTATGAGGTAGAGGTAAAGAGAGCTAATGTAGAAGTGTAATGACGGTAGAGTGAGTCATTATAGTAGCACCTTGTCATCTAAGTTGTGAAGTATAGTAGGACAATGCATGCTTCACTAGTCGCGCAGTTGATTTAATAGTTATATCTTGTTTTTATTTTACACAGAATTAATTATAATAATAATTAGTTTAATATAATTTATATAAATAAATAATCTATATTTAATAAGTAATAGTATACGTATATATATAGATATAATAAGTCTTATTAATTACTAACCTAAATTTGAAAATCTGATCACATATATCAGTTATAACTGGTATCAAGGGTGAACATTATTAGTTAGATATATATAGTCATGATACATATGATCAAGTAACAAGTCACATAAATACATAAGGAGAGAGATGTCTATATACGATGTTCTAATATCTTTGGAGTGTCCATTATAATACAATATATTCGATAACGAAGAATTCGATCTTAGTTTGCTTTTTGTGAATAATGTCATTTATATATTAAAAAGTATTTCACTTCAAATAGTAAAATTATTCTTTCATTTCTTTCACTTATTGTTATGAATATAAGATATGAAGTTGTTTATTTAGAAGACATTGAGCATGTACTTTATTTTTGTGTCTTATCTCTACAGCGGTGATTCAATCCTTATATGAGTTTTTATACGTCTTCTCTGCATTATTTATCATTTAGTACTGGGTCATAATGCAGGGAAATGGCATCCGGTCTCATTCAGCTATATATATACTGCTATATTATGAATCAGGAACAATATCAAAATTTTACAAATTAGATTTAACAGAGCTCGCATTGGCTAATAAGTCCCTAGTGATAATAAACACAAAGGTTAGAGGCTTTAGTCTCGCTATTTTATTTTAACATGCGTGCATAGATAATAACATAGGTAGAGTAGGATAGTATTATCTCAGGGTTTAAATACACACCAGATTAAGTAATTAATGAATAAGTTAAGGACGATCCTACGTTTTAATGATCTAGACTGTGAAGTTCGCACACGATTTGTTGCTCTCTAAGTCTGCTTCAACGTGTTCTTTATACATAATATATCTTTCTGATATTTAAATTGTTTCTATGTTTATGCCTAGAACTATATTTATCGTAAATAGAATTAATACTGATAATGCTTTTTATTATTGAAACATAAGTGAATCTTTAATTAGAGCAAGTCTCTAGCTTAGTATTATTACTATAATTATTTGACATTTTTATTTTAATATTGGTAAATAGATTAAAACTTTTATATTGGCTTCGACACTTGATTAATATTAATTACTTATTATGCCAACACATGAGTTTCTCAACAAGATAAATTAAAATACTAGAGAGAAAATAAATCTATAATGCTTTGAAACTAGCTTATAGTCACAGCGCGGAGGTTTGACAGAAAACACTTCCGCCCCCCTTTAATATGCCCTACCAAAATATAGATATTATAATATATAATCATTAATACACCACTATGCACTATTATATGATTAATAAAATTTTCAGTTATGCTCTAGGACTAGGTCACAATATATAACTATTAATTATCATGATAAAAGTATATGATTACATGACTGCATGATGTCATTAGGAAAATATTATACCTATCATACACAAGTAGGACATGAGATTTTGGAATAAAATTTATTCTTTATTAGTAACTTGTTACCCTTGTTATCATGGGTAAAATATATACATATATACAGATATACCTTTGCAAATACAATAATACATATTATTTAATTATTTTCATTTAAAATTTATATTATTTCTGTATATTTAAAAATTCATTATTTTAGTGTTACTAATAAGAATATAATAATATTTGCAATTAAAACTTTGATTATATCTCTTTGAATGGTATAATGAGAAGAATAAATATTGAGATGCTAATTGTAATGAAATTATATTTTCACAATTTAAAATCGCTAATTTTTTATTATCATAAATTTAATTAACAATATTACTTATTTCTGTAAAAATCCTGAAATCGCATTTTTCTCTACACTAGTCATATTCTCTTTATTCAATATAAAAAAATATAAGACTACTATCTATAGCAATCCAAAAGATGCCTTCTTTCTCTCTTAATCAACACATTACTTGATCTTAATGTATAGGTGATAATTATTCAGAGACATATTTATTCTCTCGTATAAGTTAAAGTAAGAATCTGGTATCAGAACTAAGATTCATAGTCTCTTCTCACCGAAATTCTAGCTGTAATTACTCTCACGCTTAACACTTTAGACATTTGCCAGAGGGACTGTATTGTGGCATGGGTATCCAACACCAATTCGCGACCTAGCAATTCGATCGAGTGACTGTCAAAGGTAAATAATTAATATAGTTTTATTAAATAAAGGTAAAGAATAATAGTGTATATATGAATATATATAAATATGGGAAAATCGGAGTATAATATGTGTTCTTATATAACGGATGAATGATATAAGCTAATAAAGTTGCATACATTAGTTATTAAATAAAATAGTTTAGAATATTTTTATTAACCCATAATATGAGGTCGATATGATCTATAATTGACTGGCAAATGTTAGAATATCAACTCTGATTTTAAGTTAAATTAAAAATTCTATCAAATTACAGTCTGAGGAGGACAAAACTCTATCAAAATTGGGTTGTGAAAATTTAGCAGGAAATGCTACGGGATGGGGGAAAATGGTTCCATTATGCTAAAGTATTTTGATGGTGGTTGAAAGAGATGAGCAATGTTAATGATTGAATGACATTATTTATATACCTAAAAAAATCGGTTGGGAATAATTATTATGATTATCTTTGTGTATATTATGCTAAATTTATAGCTGATTGATTTTTTATTACTTACGTAAAAATGAAAATTTTAAAGAATATATTTGTATAAGCAAGAGAATGGTGAATCTAGAATTAGTAGTAGAAAAATAGATTATAAATTGTTAATTTTATCGTTTAAGTAGATAAATTATATATAATCAAAAATATAGAATCTAGGAAGAAGTGCTCTATAGGTGGGCACGCTGCAATTACTTTAACTTATGATGATTATAAATTAATCTATGACTTTCGGATTGATAGATGTTATCTCATATAAATCGATGTATGTGAATTATTAATATATTTTCAATAAGTACTATAATACTCAATCTATATCCAATTAATATGGAACCTTATTGTTATGATTGAAGCTCATCTCGTACAATTTGCGCATGGATAATAGAGAAATATAATCGCATATGTAGATAGGTTGATTAAAAAAATTGTAATGCTATTTAAAGTAGGTCAGACGCTATAGTAAACTATACAAACATACACTTGCTTCACCAGAACCATTCTTATGCATTTATACATCTGAGATAATAATGTTCATCTTTAATATGATTATGTATTTCAAAAATTAATAGGCAATTATTTAGATCTTTATTTTTTATAATAATAAAATTAATTATTCCTTGATTCATTAATTCATATCTTTTTCATCTCCAATTTCACTTCTGCATGTTATAGTAGCGTATTAAGCTATATATATATATATATATATATACTATAATACACAGTAGTATGTGCGTAGTGTATGGGGAGGGCTGAAGGACTACATGTCACCTTCCTTAACTCATGATGATATAAAAACACCTAATAGAATCATATTCCTTAAGTTTGTAGCCAATGTATGCTCATTAAGAAAAGTATATTATATTATAATATACTGATATTGATTAGTGACAGAAAGCTGAATAGATCACTCGAATGCCTAGAGGCAGTAAGGGCAAAAGGATCAGAAAGTTAGAAAATGGTATATCGTCAGTATATATATACTATATATTATATATATATATATATATATATATTAATATATTAATATATATTTATATTCTATATATATAGTATTAATATGATATATATTAATATAATATTATATATATATATAATATAATAATATATTAATATAATATATATTATATATAATATATATATTATTATACCTCACTAGGTAATATATATATATTATATAAATATATATATATATATATATAATATTATATATATATATATATCTATAATATATATTAATATATATATAATATAATATATATATAATACTATATATAGTATATATATTATATTGTGCTTAATGTTATGCATTTCGAATAAGTAAACCTATAAAAAAATGAAAACAGTATCAATTTCGAGATATTTTTAAATATTAAAATCAATATTATAAGTAATATTTTATCATGTATAATATATATTATATTAGTTATTTCTGTGTATAATTAGATATATACAAATTATATATATATATTAAATATCGGTATTATAGCAGATTTAATAGTAATACACTACTCTTACAGCTGTTGTCCTTTTCTTTCTTAATACATGTTTTAGTGATTAAAGTTATAATGAGATAATTAATTAGTTATAGTGATCATATATATTTGTGAGATTAATGCAAAAACGATTGAGAGTTTTGCAAGCATTTTTATTTATTATCACAATATTTGTACTTAGTTTTGCAAGAAAATGAGATATGTTGGCAATATTTAAAACATAGTAATATTCAATGTTTATTAATATAGTAATATAATTGGTAATGAAAATTTTAAATTTTTAATTTTAATGCGTGATTAAAATGCCTTCACTAGCAACCTTTACAACAAGTATCTACTTCAAGTTACAATTGTGAGTATTTAATATATATATATATTATATTATAATATTATATATATATATATATATATATATATTATATATAATATAAGTATATATATATTATAATATATTATATATTAATTATATATATATATATTATAATTAATAATATATATTATTTATCTAGCCCCTGGGCCCACCCTTTAAATTGGATGTGCTCTCACACTGTTCAGTGAAATCACGACTGTACACCATGGGTATAACGATTATCCAACAGGTGGTTGTAATGAGATAGGTGACGCAAGTAGGGAGGTCGTAGTCTGAGGGGCGTCGAGAGCAGAGCACCCCAGAGGTCTAAGGGTTGCTTACGGTATTATGAGTGGTTCTTTGTTTAGTGGTGATCAATCTGAGGACTACGAGTTAGTAAGCAGTAAATTGGGGTGAGGGGGTGACCTAATTGGAGGCTAATGTGGGAACTCTATACTCCTTCACTACCTATAGGCACATAGGATTTTTTTGTGTGGAAGTGGTGTCGATCATAGCTGCTATGCCGGAAGCGTGGATGGTACGCATGCATCAGTGCCAATCACTCTAAGAAGATTACGAGGGCTGTCTTCTTCCTCATCTAGGCAGGTACGAGTTTTTGTGAGGGAGGTGGGTTTGTTATATAGGTAAACATTATTGTAATACTGTTTATATGCTGTGATAGTCGGATATTTGTAGGTATTAGTGTTGGTTTATAAGTATTAAGATAGATATACAATTTAGTATATCTACATTAGACCTAATTGGGATGGATGAGGAGGAGGAATTATGTATGTGTATTATTATATATATAAGTGAGGGTGGAGGTGTGCCAGTCAAGGGGGTGAGGAGGGTTTATTGATAGAGTTATGTTTTCAAAATAATAATGAAAATTTTGTATGAGGGGTAGGGGTATACTTAGGTTGACAGTAAAAGGTAGGGTAGAATATTTTAGTCATTTGTCGAGGATGAGTATAATAGGGGGGTTGGGAGAATTGGTAACATAGGGTTAGGGTACATTACATGGATTTTTACTTAGATATAGAGATTGAGTCCCTCTCACATCCGATATATCAGTAGTTGTCTCAGGTGAATGCAATGAAGTGAAGATGTATTGAGGTATATCTGTCATGTAGATGTTGGATTTGCGGAGATATGAGTGATATCTCGTAAGCCAGAACAAACTATATGTACTAAAGAGAGATTTAGAAGAGAGAGAGCTAGTGCTTTGTAGAAATAGTTAAGAGTTATCTTCTAATATCATTATTGTTGGTGAGGGAGTGTGAGTTGGGTAATCGATTTTGAGATTGCGTACCTGGCGATATAAATTAGCAGCGCAATTAGAGATGAGAAAGCCATAACTAAGATTATGGGCGTTTAGTATTTAATTAAGACGCAATTATAATAAAGAAATAAGAGAGATTTATGCATCTGATAATGTAGTATATAAGAGTGTGATGTGATCGACAGTAATTCTCACTCTAGGAGACTTTTGATGGAATTATTGTTGGCTAAAGTGGTTCGCGGCGTGTTCTAACACCGTCTCTATCTGTATTCGGTGTATCTAGAGCGCAAAGCGATGTTGATGTTAATTCCTTAATCAATATGATTATTTATGTTAAAGTAACGATAACAATATCATTAGATGATCGTCTTCTAATTGAAAGTCAATTTTGAGATGCTGTTTTTTGAGTGCGGTGTTAGTGGTTATACCATCGAGGAAAAATATATGTATAAGTGAGATTGATTTGCATATAGGTGTAATATGGAATTAATGATAGGAGATAGCGTGAGGGTCAGTGGTTAAACACGGGAGTGTAGGTAGGCCCTATGATAGGTTAGAACCGGCGAGGGTAATGTGATCATATCTGTTTAGAGCGATATTAATTCCATTATATCTATAGATGTATATAATTTACTTTCTGTGGGTATTCTTTGAGTTTATGGTGTCTATATGTTTTCTCATCTATGATCGATAGGGCTGTTGGGTTAAAGTGAACGTACTGAACTGAGTCGATCTATGTTAATCTTTTCACTCAGGGTCTTTCTTAGGTAGCTGAACTAGTCGGCGAATTGGGTCGATCTCTCGGAGTATTTAACTTATTGTGTAATATAAATAATCGTTGTAGAAAGTAGGCGACGTGAGCCGGTCGCGACGTTCGGCATTCCTTGCTTAATTTGTGTATGATATAATTGCAGAGTGTTAGATGATTTATTTTATTTTATTATATGTCAATATCATTCATTATATATTATTAAGTATTTGTGATTATTTTTGTTGGTAGTTTAGTATGTAATAATTATGGAGAGGTGGTCGTTACATTTTTGTCATTTTTATTCCTTTCTTATAGGGTTGGAGTGGAGGACACTCTCTTTTCGAATTAGAGGATTGTTCTGGTTCAAGCTGAGACAGTTTAGACCTTCTTTTCATCAGAGTTTATGGTGCAATATTTATCGGATGACGTCAATCATTGCACTCTTGTGGGATTGATATTACGGACCGACAATAAGAAGTGCTGTATTGATAATGCAAATTAATGAATCGCATTCATAGTTGACTGAGAGGAGGTTGTACTTGAGTAGTATGTGACTTTAGCTCTATTTGAATCCGATAGTATGAGAACTATCAGGAGAGGTATTTAATTGGTTGAGAAATATATTTATTGATTTAATACTATTAATTATTCTCACTATAGCAGTTATTTATACTAATTGAAGCTAAGAGCGTAAGAAATTTAGGATCACTAGAAGGGAGGGGAAGATATTAAGGTGATCTTTTTTTAGGGTTTGAGTTATTGGAGGATTATTATGTTAAAGCTATGTATTATTTACATGATTATGGGGGTATTGATTATAGTATTAAGATTATTGACCAATATTTGGTGAATGATTTCTGTGGATATATAGTGATAAGTGAATTGCCTTTTTTTACTCTCCAATGTTGAGTTTAATGTGTGGCGCCTTCCTCTGCGATTACTATAGAGTTCTGGATGCGTAAGTTGCTAGTAGAGGGGTGTGCATAGCATGTTATTATATATAGGAAATATTATTAAATATATCATAGGATAAATAGTTGTGATTCTATGATAGTAAGTGGGCAGTGGGAGGTCGTGGTAGCAAGTAATACTTATTATGGAGGAAAGTTTTACAAGTTTTTTGATTCTTTCTGATATGTGCATCTGTTACCAGTCCACTATTATCTCATGGGCAGGTGTTGCGTTCAGTTTCTGAGTACTTATAGCTTAGCCGTAATGTTAGCACGCCTTTGATCTTATGATCTCATAACAACCTTAAGGGGCACAGTTCTGGGTCTCTAGTTATGGTTGTACTAATTAGGAATTAAAGGAGGTTATACTGAGTTCACATTTCTTTCGGTATTAGTACAGCGCTGGTGATATATGGTCTCAATCGAGACTTATTCTTGTTGTCTCTATAATTCTTTTGGTCTATTACTCACGCACCTTTGGCTCAGGAATTTTTTGTATTGTCATGACCCTGCTGTAGATATCAATTCTGGTAGCTCCACCATCTGCCAAAAACTAATTGGTAGTGTTGTGTTTATGAGGTTGGAGGATTGTCGCGTGTTTTCAGCGCATCTTTATCGTTATATATTGACTATGAAGAATGCTGTCGTGGTATTTTTTGATCTCATAGTTCTCCTTTTTCTTCACTCGGAGCAGAGAGAGCTCTTAATTACTTGTATTATACCTAATGTTTGACTGACACTTTTGTGTGAGGAGATCTAGTAATGTATTTTTTTTATCGCTGTTGCATTTTGAGGGTATATGATTATGAGGGTTTGTACTGATGTATTGATGAATGTATTTGTTATATATATGAATATGGAGGTGTGTAGGGATGTTGTAATTGATTGAGTGGTATAGGGTTTAATATGGGTTTCGATAAAGTTAGTATATGCAGGCCAGTTTGCTTTTTTATAGAGTTAGTGTATGTATAAGTAATTCTATAGTTTTTGATGGGAGAGTGAGATTGATTGGGGGGAGTTTAGAGAAATATAAAGTAATAGGAATATTGAATATAATACTTATTAACAACAGTAATTAGTGATTCCGGTAGTACTGTAGTATATAAGGATAGAAAACATGATGTGATAGAAAACATGATAGAATATAGTGAGTATATGTTAACATTGGGGAGGGATTCAGATGGGGAGGTTTTTAGAATTAAGGATGTGATATTTATATAAGGGATTCTGATATTTATTTAATGAGATATATATATATATATGAATATATTGTTAGTTATAATAATTTAATTCTATTGGTGTATTATTTAATAATAACTTTAACTGATAAATGACCTATAAAATAGGTTATATATTTAGTTGTTTCAAATTATATTCCAGAATACTTTATCATATATATGTAGCATATGATAACTAATTTGTAATTGAACTATGGCATTTAAAATGTATGTCACTCATGGAACTTCCTATTGTCTTAGTTTATGAGTTGATTTAATAATCAAAATAATTTAATATATTATAAATTCTAATAAAATTTCTTAAAATTAATAAATACGAAACATTAATTATTGATTTTTACTCCTGGAGTCAACAATTATAAATAGCCGTTATATTGATAGTAAATAATATATACATTAAATCTATCACGTTATAAAGTATTCTTAAATCATTAAATTTAAACTTAATACTTAATAATCTTACCAGTTTGGATATAAATTCCCTTAGTCAACAGAATAATGATGATTAAAATAATATGTGCCCAAAGAAAGTTAGGTCATAGGGCTGATAGCTGACAAAACACATAACATCTTACATTTAGGAATTTGGTCTCATATAATTTTGTATCAAACTCTTGAAAACTCATGTGATCTAGACTTGCTTCTCCCTCTGAGAGCCAATATACTGTCTTAGTTGGTGGGTCTTACTCTTTGCCCGGAAAATAGTTCAGACCATATGATGTTCCCACGGCATGGGCATATGTGAGCTCCATTAATTCATTAAAATTTTTTTATATGTTTCACCAAAACTTTAGTAGTTTGTATTTTTTAACTTTTGAGTTTACGTTATTTTTAACCTTGTGCAATGGATGAGAAAGGCTAAACAACACTTCAATATTATTTACTAGAAAGTTGTTTCATTTTTTGTATGGTAAATTATATGTTAAAGAACCATTATTTATATTTAATATAATATACTTATATATTTATTTAGGTTAGAGATAATATTATTTATATGATATTTAAACTCATATTTTTTAAGTATAGAATATATTTTATATTACAATACTTATAATACCTCGTTATTATATAATTAGCATAAAGTTACAAGTTAGACTGTTGAAAGTAGTTATAAAATTACCAACCTGTTTCATGACTTGGCATAATATCTATTAGATAATTATATTACAGAATTCAGAAAATATTTTATTAGATATTATAATAATATATTATTAAATACTATATATATATATATATATATATATAAATAATAATTAATATATATATATATATTAATATATATATAATATATATAATATATAATATAATATATTAATATTATTAATATATATATATATATATATATTATATATCAATATATATATATATAGTATATATATTATATATATATATAATATATATATATTATATATATATATATATCAATATTATATATTAGTAATATATATATATTATATATATTATATATAATATAATATAATATATATATTATTATAGAGGAGAGAGAGATAGAGTATAAGAGAGAGAGAAGAGAGAGAGAGAGAGAGAGAAGATGAGAGAGAGAGAGAGAGAGAGAGAGAGAGTGTGAGAGAGCAGTGTACATTGTAAGAGAAAGAGAGTAAGAGTGAATGAGAGAGTAAGAGAGAGAGACGAAGATAGATAATGAGATGAAGTAGATAGAGTAGAGTGAGAGAGATAGTAATGAGAGCGAGAGAGAGAGAGAGAGAGAGAGAGAGAATGTAGAGTAGATGATGAAGAAGATGAAGAGATAAAGAGAGAGAGAGAGTAAGAGAGATGTGTTAAATCTGTATATGAGAGTAGAGATAAGAGAGAGATAAGATAAGTAGAGAGAGAGAGAGAGATGAATGAGGAGATACAGAGTAAGCGAGACGAGTGAGTAGAGAGGAGATATAGATGAGAGAGATGAAGTAGTGAGAAGTAAGAGAGAGATGGAGAGAGAATATTGATAAAAAGAGTGAAGAGTGAGAGAGAGAGAGAGAGAGAGAAGAGAGTATAGTAGAGTAAGAGATAGAGAGTAGAGTTGAAATGGAGAGAGAGAGATATATAAGAGAAGAGAGAGAGAAGAGATATAGAGAGGAGAGGAGAGATGAAGAGAGAGATAGAAGATGAGAGTAAGAGAGAGATAGAGAGAGAGAAGAAGAGAGGAGAGAAGAGTATAGAGATGAAAGAATTAAGTTAATTCAGAGAAAGTAGAAGAGAGAGAGAGATGAATTTATATATTATTATTAATTAATAATTATTAAATCTGTAATATAAAACAGTTTAGTTATATATGCCTATGAAAATATAGAAGAATATATGAGAAGAAATGGGCATATGATAATCCATTTATATATTTGAGTTTGTCTTGAGGATTGCTGACGTAGTTAAGTAAATATAAAATGAAGTAATATAATTATTATTAATTAAATTATTATATATTATTTATTTAATTAAATTTATTTATTTATAATACATTATGTATTATTAATATTATTAATTATTACATTTATATTTTACATTATTTTATCTATAACTATAATTAATTATAATTTCAGTATATGTTTTAATATTTAGTCTACTTAAATTCTTATAATTTTTGGATTTACTATTAATTACAAGATTAATTTCAATTAATTGATATGAATGATCTTCGTAGATTTATGTGAAATAATATAATTACTCATTATGACTGATGACGCATTATATAATTGGAACCTCATATCCTAATATTAATATCATCCAAAGTTAGTGAATGTCTTAATAAATATACAAAGTAAAATGTCCTTATCCTCTTATCAAATAGTATCACAACTTCACAAGAAATCAAATTGGAAATAAATAAATCATGATCACATGTCAGATTCTCCTATCAATCAGACTAGATTTCTAAGAACCTTAATTATATTACCAAAATTAGTAAAGAAAGATTGCTCAATATGTATTATACACTCAAAACATTATTCACATAAAACCAAATACAATAATCATATTTTATTAGAGAGCAATAAAAAATTATATCCTACATCAAAATGATCATTAACACCTATAATACCCTCTGTAAGCAATTTTGTCACTAAATATAATTAATTTAATAAGATCTCTTGCTATCAAATAAATCTAAATGCAATTATTATATCCAATGTTACATAATAAAAATTGGTTCTTATAAAAAACCTTTCACACCTACATCTACAATTAGATATAAACAATTAATATATCGTACTTAAAATAATTGAAAGTAGCAAATTTCATAATTAAAGAAGCTTCCTACCCCATTTGTACTCATGTGGCATAGTATGTTATTTTTCTCAACACCATATCAAGGAACCTCATCTTCATTACTAATAAATCACTAAAGCAGATAAAGGAGGTAAAGGATAAGGTTAGGTCTGTCGAACTAAAGTAATATATCCAATTATTCAGTCTGCAATTCATTACTTGGGATAAGTTAATTTAATGCGTTAAGGTTTAGAGCAATAGAGAACCAACACCAAATATTATCAATATATAGAGCATCCACAAACAACACCAACTTCACCTATACTATTATTACTTGAGAAACCACAACACACATCACACGACACACACACATACCTAATATTGCCCAATACTAAAACCTACACAAACCAGCTTAATATCAATTGTCTCTCTACTCAATAATCTAAAGTTCATTCAAGATTAATTATAAATCTTCGAAATATAGAAATCTTACACCTTATCTCCCCTGCTATCAGTAACACGATGGATCTGATTGGATATCAAAATAAAACAGTTGACAATTAACTTATCCTAATGCTAACCTTTTACAATGTTTTTGGTTACAACAAAACATCCACAAGCATTACTCAAAAAAGTATATTTGGTCTTTCTTTACAGTTGTCATTATGAGCAATAACATAACCAGGCCTTTTGATCGTTTTCATGTTACTTAACTAAAATTCTTAATAAGACAAAATATCTAGTAAGCACAGCAACCACTTATGGATGATGTGATAATTAGTTTATTACAAAAAGGATATTTAGCAAATTTTCTCTTAATCTGGCATCCTTAGGATCAAACGTGGTTCTATAAAGGAATTAGCCACACTCCATAATATTAAATTAAATTAATTACCTTGAGAATCTACTGTGAATTAATTTGTAAAGAAAGCATGATTAAAATATATAAATACATTGTCTATAATAAAGGATGGAGTCTTTAGAAGTCTTTTACAATGTTGGGCACTACAAAGTTACTTCTGGTTGTTGGCACTTACAACAAGTCTTTATTGAGTATTCATTCAATTTTTATTTACTTATCTAACTAAGAATAATATTAGTTCATTTAAAATAATAGCTTTACATTACCATAAATACCTGAACAAATTCCAAAAACTAATAGCAGTTTTGAAATCAGTCCAAAGCGAATTATCAAAAAATAAAAAAAAAAAAAAAAAAAATAAAAAAAAAAAAAAAAAAAAAAAAAAAAATACAGCGCAGCCTAGTGAAAAAGTTGTTTTAAACAACAAATAAAATAAGAATTATAACTAAATGTTTGGATATAATTGTTCTTATAGGTTCTATATATATTTATATATATATCCAGGGTTGGGTTCAAAGTACATTTTAAATTCAAGTACAGTACAAGTACTCTAAAACTTCGAATTCAACGTACACAGTACAAGTAACAAGTAACACACACAGAATTTGTTTCGCAAGTACAAAGTACCACAAGGTACAATACATGGTATCAATACAAGTACAAGTACTACTTTATGAAAACTTTCCTATATATATATATATAAAATAATATATATATTAATATATATTATATATATATATATATATATATAATATATATTAATATATATATTTATTATATTATAATATATATATATATATATATATAATATAATAGTATATAATTAATTATTTAATATATATATATATAAATAAATATATATTATATAATATGTGGTGTTGTGGTTATTAATATATATATATATCATCATCATTACATATCATCATCACGCACAACCGCATCTTATGCTCCCGAAAGACTGGAGGCAAGGTGCGTGAACATATATATCGGGAAAAGCATAAATACTATGAGTAGAAAGAATATGAAACAAAGTAGATAAGAAAGCCCAGCCTTACGCCTTTACCCTCTTTATATTAACAATAAGTGGATCGTCGCAGTGATCAGCAAAAATTGACCTAAGCTTACGGTGACGCAGATTAACCCTCAAACTATGACTCTTCTTCAATGTTGGGTTTACTTTCCCTGGCCCGGTGGGGTACAACATACCTTACTTCACAACCCACCATCACTCCTGTTATTGCACCTTTCTTCTCGCTCTGCAAAACTCACATTAGTCACCTAGAGGCATATCTTTTTCTGACGTCTTCACTTTTCTTCTGTTTCCATATCCCCCGGTCGATTCCACTATCACTTACCACTATACATCCGTATTACCGACCGTCTGTCCATCCATCATTCTTACAATGACAAACATCTCAATCGTTACTTATTCCTTATTCTTCATTTTAACCCCAAGCTCACACGCAACAACTCTCTCTATAACGTTTCATTCCTCATTATAACTCATTTCTTTCACACCTAACCACCACTAAGATGTCCATTAGCTGGACACATTCGTAATTTAGATCTATACACTCTTATTCCCAGACCATAGTCCTACACTAGCTACATACATTAACACGGGTTTACAAACAACCCTGATGTAAAAGACCCTAGCGCACTCAACACTTAGTCTATTAAATCCACCAACGATTTAATGCAACCAGCCACCTAGTGCCATTCACAAAGATTTTCCTACTACACTCTGCATCATCCGAACCCTTTTCAATCAACATATATATCCTAATATTTAAATTCAGACCCTTTTTCCAGCTGCTCACACATCTACTATAAATACTTCACACTGAGGTCTGTCCTTCACTCACAACACATAACCTTAACTCTATCTACCGTTTACTTTCAAACCCTTTCTTATACACACCTAACAAATCTTCTAACTTAGTGCCTCTCAGAACTCCTTCAGATTCGCACACATCAAAACAAAACATCCCATATAATAGGTAGTGAATTCTCCACT
>JABUQX010018008.1:0-56516 GCA_015478945.1 Trachelipus rathkii
GTTACATAAGAAAGAAGAATGAATCTCTTTGTTATTTACCGAGCACGATTGTGACGAAATTCTGGGCATTCCTTCCCTGTATCTAATCCTAAGAGCAGGTGAGCGGCACGTTTTGTAGTGATTGGCTGCTTTATTTCGTCTTCAGCTATCTGAGCAGTATTTTTTCAGAGTTATACTCACATTATATATGTATAAAAAGCGTCTTGAACTTATCTTGTTGGATAGGAGTAAATTTCCCTGATTGGTAGATTTGAAATATATAAGCATTTAGCTATGAAGTTTTGGATGTGACGTCACACGCAACAGCTTGGAAATTCAACTCTTTAAAAAACTCAGATTGTCTTTTTTATTGGATGTCATAATTCTCTCTAGGACCTAGTCTCTCTTGCAAACACAAAACGAATGATGTCCTCCCTAAGTTTTTCCCACACCTTTGTTTCCTTCGATCCGACCCCCCAGATCTCTAATGATGTTCATACTCATCTAGTTCGCTCCTCTACCCGGCAATAACAAAACAATTTCTTTGTCGTTCAACCATAAACCAAATGGTCTAGTCTAGGAAACCTTTACATTTACAATGAAGCGCTGCTAGGTTGGCCCTCCAAGATAGAATGGCGAAGTTCCCTTTTCAGTTGTGTGAATACACAGGGAATTTTCTCCTGCAAACATGATCATCCAATTATATAAGCCTTATCTCTCCCTTGTTATTGAGCTAGAGTGCGTTTTCAATTATGGGGGAGTCTAGCTAGTGAGTTTCTGTCCACAGTAAAAAACAAATTTTAAAGGTGGATTAATATTCCTGTCAGGAACAGAAAGAAGGGGACCGGGGTGGCAGAAGTTATCTATTGTGACTCACGTTTCATCGCAGTTTGGGTGGAAAAACAGGAGCTAATTATGCCCTTAATATAATTTTTTTACATGCTGGTGAAGCCTATAATAATATAAATAATAATAATTATTATAATTTTATTATTATTATTATTTATATTATTATTATTATTATTATTATTTATTATATTATATTATTATTATTATATATTTTATATATATATTTATATTTATTATTATTATTTTATAATTTTAGTTATTATTAAGTATCTGTCGAGTTGATACTTTAAAGTACCAAAAAACTTGTGTTTGTCCCATAGTTGCTTCTGTTTCAAAAAATGTTTCATTCTAAACATAAACACTTTAAAAAAAAAAATATTGCAATCCATTTTATGATCATGCCTAATTTTTATTACAAATACATACATACATATAAAATATTACATTTATCATTACATTAACATACAAATATCATACATTTACATACATACATATCAATACATAACAATTACATACATACAAATAATCATACATACATATCATATCATAAATACATACATATCATTGTTATAAAAAAATTGTTACATATTCAAAAACAATTACCCTATATAAAAAGCCTCCCATATCGCTGTTTTTCTGAAATTATCTAAATTAGGATAAAACGTTCATTATACAAAAGTTTATACTTATCTTTGTAACCAATGACGTTGGCATACACAGTATGATATACCTTACAACTACCTATATCGGTTGCACAGGGTTAAAAGAAACGTAGGGAAAATACTCATAAAAAGTTATGTTAACATTAAATACACTATTGAAGTTATACCAGTACTCAAGTACGATTCCACATTACTATCAGAAAAAGACTTTACCAATTAATGTTCATGAACCAACCAATAACAACATAACCTCATTGTTCCGCTTCATACGAATGTTTATTAACTCTTTTACTACTATACGTCTTATCACTGCTTCTACACATGTTTGCTATACCCCTCTTACTACCATACGTTCCTGACCTGAAAGACCTAGTTCCTTGCACGTGGCTACAATACTTTCATTAGATGCCATCGTAATAAATTTTCTTTATACCTTACCATTATTCATGACGATTCATACACATGTTTATTATACCTTTCCTTTACCATACGTTTCTATTAACTACATGTATACTCCTTACCATACGTTCAATTACACATGTAAATACCTCCATACGCATACACATGTTATATACTTACATTACCTATACGTTCAATTATCACTATGATTCACTATCCTTACCATTTATCATTAACTGCATACGTTCTACTACACAATATGTTTTTTATTACACTTACCAATACGTTCAATACCACATTCAATACTTCATTATCCCACCACAGATTCATTTACACATGTAACTTCTTATTTATCGATTTTCAATACACACGTAATACTTCTTACCCATACGTTCATACACGTGATCATTATTATTTTATAATACCTTTTTTCTCTATACGTTCATTTATACACATGGTAAATTTTACCTTTACTCCAACGTTCATAGTTTACGACTGATCACTACTCCTAAATCTCTTTTACCTTACGTTCATACACATGCATTTATACTCCTTTACCTATT
Organism: Trachelipus rathkii; assembly: GCA_015478945.1. Taxonomy (NCBI): domain Eukaryota; kingdom Metazoa; phylum Arthropoda; class Malacostraca; order Isopoda; family Trachelipodidae; genus Trachelipus; species Trachelipus rathkii. The sequence continues at coordinate 2,453 of JABUQX010018008.1, forward strand.
TACGTTTCCAAATGACATATTATGTATATTACCTTTTTATTCACTAATAACGTTTCTATACAATGTTACCTTACCATATCGTTTCATTACACATGATTTACTCATACTCCGAATTTAACTTTAACATCACACAATGTCACTACCCCTTACCATACGTTACATACACATGTTATACTGCCAAAATCTTACAGCCGATCTACGTTACATATCATCAGAATATACCATTTTACCAAAGTTACTCATTTAATTTACTAGTCCCTTTGTCTATTACAACTTACCAATAACGGTGTTTTTTATCACAATTATACTCTTTACCATGTACGTTCCATACACAGTATACCTACCATACGTTCATACACATGTATTTTTATCCTTACCATTACTGTCATACATCTTATGTTACCTTTCAATACATACGTTCATATACAAGTATACCTTTCCAAACGTTCATACACATGTATACATTTACCATACCTTCAATTAACCACATGATATAAACCTTACCATGACGTTCATACAGCATGTATTTACGCTTACCATACGTTGCATACGACATATTATAGGTTGACTTACCCCACCATACTCTCCTAGTATCACTCCCTATATACTTCCGCAAAGATAAGTCAAAAAACCTTTAAAAATTGTTCAGTTCTTAATATCTCATAAAAACACAACGTCCATTTGGACAGTAGCTATTTGCTTCCAATCATGATATATTTTGCATATATTTGGACAAATTATTATGCCAAAATATGCTATATATTATTATATTATTATTTATTGATATTAATTATTTATTTTATTATTTATTGTTATTAAATTCATTAATTACTTAATTATAAGAATTGATTATGCCTATTTTGATTCTATCTATTATGCATTCATTATTATATTATTATATAAATTTTATATATTATATTATTGTTTAATATTATTTATTATGAGTGTGTTGATTATATATATATCTTATAATATATATTTTTACTTGTTATTTTATTTTGTGGCTTTATAAATATTTATTTCGTTATTATATATATATTATTATTTCTTTGTGATAAACTTTGAGATTTTATATATGTGATCAAGGCACACTACCAAAAAGTAAAAGTTATATTAAAACTTGACCCACCAGAAAGCCTTTTTTGGTCTGATAAATATTTAAATTTTTTTTTGATTATATATTTGATATATTTAAAATTTATGTGAAGACCCCTTCCCTTGATACCCTAAGCACGTGCTTATGGTATATTATTTGCTGTAATGGTAAATATTATTATCTTATTGATTTTCCATTATTATTTTATCTGTAGTTCTGATTAAATTTATTATAACATTTAATGAATAATTATGCATTTCATTTTTTCTTATTGTATTTATTATTAATTCTCTTCACTCTTCTCTTGAGTGTGTGATTTACGATAATTTCTCACTCCTATGTATTATAGATTATTCACCAAATAGTCCATTAAGGACCCTAATACCCTTATTAATCACTTGTAGAAATAAATTAATTATCTAAAGGAACACTGAGCTTAACTGTAATCGTAGTTGTTCTTTCTTGGAATTCTTCAGAGCTACCAGGGGAGTAAACGTCGAATAAAGATGAGCAATGGTGAAAGTTTTTCTGCGTTATCTTTCGAGGTTTTATATCTTTGTCATGTTCCGAGTTTATAGATGACAATGAGTGTGTTCATGATATTAATATCCGTAATACATTTTTTGAATCAGAGCTATAGAAAAATACTTTTCATGAACCATGTAAATATTAACGATTTATTGAAATCGGTAAATCCTTGTACCTCACATGGTTCCATCAGAATCTTTATCCCTGGTATTACTTAAAATGGAGATTATTACACGAAAAAGGATCAACTATACATAAGCAAAATGAGTTGTTATTTATCATTTGAGAGGAACCTATATTTTATTACATCAATTATTTATTCTAAGCCATTGTTGTGATTAGGAAGATATTTTTATAATAATATATATATGATTAGTTTGCGAACTTAACAGATAACTCAACAGTTATTCATTGACATAAATTAAAGGTCGCAAAGAAAATTTTAAGCTTTCCCATCCTCGAGAACGTACAACCGAATAAAACTCGATATCGTGCACTAAAAGTGTTGCTCCAACGATTACTTGGGGATATTTACTATTGATACGAAAAAATAGCCAAAAATTAGATTGGGTTGAAGTATAATAATATGAACGGAAGAGAATGCCGCCAAAAATATATAATGGAATTTCTGTGAGACGAAATAATTGTCCTAAAATAATAGAATGGGATAGTTGTTCTTGTAGTAAGCAAGGCCAGAACGTATAACTTCTTCCTCTAACCTTACCATAATATATACACGGTCTCAAGGTTTTATTACCAATCTTAAATCCCTACAATATTACTTTTTATTTATGACCTTCTCTCTGTCCCTTCATCATATGTCCACTCTTACGCAGAGAACTTCACCCCTCATTACTTTTATTTCGAAAAGCATTTCACATAACCCCAAATAGCTAGTGTCAGGAGGGTGACCTTGGAACAGTATCCTTCGATCTTTCTCGAGTATCTTATTGGGACAGAGGAAATACTATTACCTTCAATGTTTTGAATCCTATATATCTGCTCGGAACCATCTTCCACAAAGCTGCATGCAACATCTGAGAAATCATACAGTTAACCTTTCCAAAATTAAAATTTTCGATAATTATTTTTTTCTCTCTTATGCTTTCTTTGAAGGATAAAATTATTAATCATTAAACCAGCTTCTAATATGTGGGATGATTTTTCACACTTAACATTTTCTCTCTCCATATATATATATATTATGGAACACTCATCCTAAAACTTTCACTTTTCATACTCTCTGAGACTTTCTCCTCCTTAACTGTTTTCTAACTTCTTCTTGACAGTTCTCAACATCTTTCATGCTGACCTCCTCTTTTACATACTACCCTCCCAAATCTAGATCACATAACCAAGTGACCACTCAGTAGAAAATACAATCTAGAAATACCAAATTATACACCTGAAGTTATCCAATGATAGCGGTTTCGCAAAATTACCGGAAGTTTTACTTTATATTTCTCTCTCCGCTACCGTCTATCTCAATTCTCGCAGCTCCTAATGTTTTATTGCTCTTACCTATCATCGTTTCACACCCCCGCGTCGCTAACCTTAATTTTGAGTTTCATTAATTTTATATAAATACCTTCGAACACCGTCAACCTCTATGTTGCGTTTAAAAATCCCATCCGCTAACCAGTAATAGCGTTAGTGCACATCTCACAGGAATACCGCCACCGTTACTCCGTATTTAAGCTTTTGGACCAACTCCTACTCAACAAGTGGTGGCTATAAATATAAATAAATACAGAATCTAAGATTTTCATATATTTGAACTGATTTCATTACTAATAAATTTTGAATTATTTCAGAGGATTAATTATAATAATAATACATATATTTATGCAGTGTTATGTCAGCATGCATGGATTTTAGAGCTATTACGGAACCTAACATTTTTCGTATAACATCTAAAATTATTCTTATACTCAAGTCACCGTGACACAATAAAATTTAATTTACCAAACAACCAAACAAACAGGTCTAACATTTATTCCCAATAGCACTCCTATTCTTTATTTCTTATCCACAGTACAAAATTTCTGACTCTTTTGAATCACCGGGTGTTCTTATTTCAAGATACTCTATTACTCATATATATTTAGTTAATATTATAATTAATGAATTTACTATATTTTGTCTTTGTTTCTGTGTTGCTATTGCTCTTGATCTTATTCGTGTCTCTATCTCATGTTGTCTACTATATTGAACTTTATCTTAACTATATTGTAATTTATATTACTAATGACCTAACTAATATTACTTATATATTATCTTACTCTATTTAATCTTCTACTCTCACTTTACTATCTTCTTCTCTCATTTATCATCTATCCTCTCTATCTCACTCTCATATCTCTTTATCTATCTCTCTCTCTCTCTTACTCATCTTCTTCTTACTCTCATCTACAGCCTCTCTATACACATCTGTGTATTTCTTCCTTCACTCTTAGTTCTCTCCCTTAGGTGAGGTCTAACCATGCCGTACTCTCTCTTACTTCTCTCCTTTACGTGAGGCATATATAAACATCCTTGGCCTTTAACATATATATATTAAATCAAAAATAAAGTTTTATGGAACTCACTCATCATCACATATAACCGTTTGCATAGGATGCGGCCCTCTAACGTAAAACTGTGAGATTTATTATGTTATTTTGACCCGATACTTTTTTTTTTCCTCATTCTCTCATGTATTAATCTTCCGCTATACCAATGAGGCCTATACACTTACTCACTCCTTGTATGGAGTACTGCTAATCCAATTTAAATCTGGGGGGTAGGGGGGGAGGTGTGGTGGACCTCTAGCTCACCCGGCTTCTATGATCAGGATAGTCGAGTCATAAAAGGTAAATAGGTTGAGATCGTATGTTTATAAAACTAGTTCAGCGTAGTATTTATCCTCATAATTTCTCCTTGACCTTAACTATCTTTGCGGTCGCGACTGTGGTGCGTTATATCTCTTATCATATTAATGAGTTTACTATATTATAGCATAAGTCGATGAGTACAGGTTAGTCGAGTATAGAGAATGTAGTCACTGCTAGCGGAGTGTCACCATCTCTTGACATCCTTGGTATACGGCGCGATGTGAACCGGATGTGTAGAGTTTCTTAACTATGACATAGATGTTAGGAGTTGCTGTTTTGTTCACTAGCTCGAGAGTGGGAAGTTTGCGGATTGGTTATAGGATATTGGTAACGTCTACACCACGCGCTAGTTAGCTGTACGTGTGTTCGCGTGTGATTTTCTAGCCCACTACAAAGTTGTACTTTATATTAGTAATAATTATCTTCTATTATACCTCCTATCTCTGTATTATTTATCCATGCTTAGTGAATTTTAATTTCTCCCATTACACTCTTATTATCAAAGATTATGCGTCAGTGGCTCATTAATGCGTAATTTGCGTTAGGTTGAACTATCTGGAGGCGTGACACTCAATACCGTGCTCTCTATTTAGTAATAGATACTTTTGCCCTGCAGAGATGGTGGTGATACATACATGTAATATATTATATATAATATATATAAATATATATATATATATATATATATATATATATTATATATTATATATTATATATAATATATATATATATATATATATATACATAATATATATATATTATTATTATATTTAATATATTAATTTATAGTTTTTTGTTGTTTTTTATTTTATTATTTTTTTTTTTTTTTTTTTTTTTTTTTTTTTTTGATAGTCTCATGATTGTCCTGCCTGCGTGTACTGAGACGGCAGACAGATAGAGAGAGAGAGAGGAGGCTCCGTTTCTGCGATAATTTTTCTGCAATGAAGCTTTGAAACCTCTTATTACGCAGTCATTGCTCTGCTGTGATTTGAGTCCCATATGGTCTTTATGCATGGTCGTGCTTTTACTACACAGACCCTAATTATTAAATATTTTACTCAACTCACTACTATTTACTCAGTGCAAATCACACCATTAATATTTTACCCAAAAAATAATTAAAGAAAAGGAGGGTTATTGTGGACTATTTAGCTACAAAAATTTATGCTAGTTATATATATAGTGTCATATTATTATATTAACTAAAAATTTATTAATGAAAATTAAATATTATGCTCTAAATAAAAAGTATTTCTCCTTCTCGTCAACTAAGAAGTCGCTTACTTACATCGTAAATTTAGACTCAAGTGAATCTAAACACGTGATTACTAATCAATCTACCCTCAAGCTCACGGTAAGAACATAATTACCTTTTAATTAATTTATATTGTGCCAGCATGTCCGTATCAGATTTACAATAAACATACAAAATATTAAAAAGAACAAATGATCACCATTACTAACCACGATGTTTAGAATACATGTCTAGCGAGTTTCTTATATACCATTTTTATTATTTACCTATAACTAGAAATAAAAATACACATTATATTATCAGGATGTTCGTCAAAACGTTTTTAGACATCCTTTAAACCACCATAAGTAATCTTCTTGATAAGTCGTTCTATATATAATTCCCTATATTAGTAGTAAATAGTGAAAGCATCTGAATTTAATACAATTATATTATATATTATATTATATATTAATATATATTATTATTCTGTTTGATTTTATTTAATTATTTTGTGATATTCAATGGTGATATATAATGTATAAATAAAAATGACAAAAATACTTTTAAGTTGTTTTTACATTTTTCACTTCAAAGGAAAACTTTAAGCATACTTTAATATAACATATTAATCATATTAAATCTATTATATTAATTTATATTTATATTATATATATATATATCATAATATATTATATATATATATATATATATATATATATATATATATATATAATATATAAATTTATATATATATACTATATTATATATCTACATCTCGCATTATACTCTTAGAACAAAATAAGTGCGGATGACTAGATGTCGTTGATAGTGGTTGATAATAGCATACTCGCGGTGAATGCGGATGGGATAGCGTGATCTAGTCTAGGTTTGATTTCTCATGAGATTTGGATTGCGGAATGATCGAGATGCGGATGTTGACACAGTTTAACTAGCGTAGAGTATGTCTATGCGGATTGATCAAAATAATCATCTCTTAATATATAATATTATATACTTAATATTATATATATAACCCTATATATATAATTAATAATATATATATATATATTATAATATATATAATATATATCTTATAATATATTATTATTTCTATTTACTATATATACAAATCAATATCTATATATATATTGCTGTGTGTGTGTGATGTGGTAGGTTGTGTGTCTCGGTGATGTGTTGCTTGGTGTGGTGTGTGTTGGTGATCGTGTGTGCATAACCCTAACTGCTTCCTCAATATTTCGTAAAATCTCATGAAATGTTTAAAAATAGCTGAAAGAAAGGAATAAAAAGTGAAAAAATTTGCGAAATGACCTGAAAAAATAGTTTCGATTTCTATAAAATTTACTATTACAACATGTAATAAAACAATTCATAAATGCTACAATAATATATGTCTATCTTTTATTTAAATATTTTATTAAATAGTACTTTATTGTATTGAAGGCAGATTATTTATAAATAATTTCCAACCACTCTTATGTATTCGATATAGGGTATAGGGTGGGTACTGGAAGTACCTGCTTCAATATATGAGGAATGCTCGTGTGCTTGCTATTTGTATTTAGTATGATTTCGATGTAGTTTTATTTAATTTTTTATTATATTTAATTAAAATAATAATTTCCATAATAAAATATAAAAAAAAAAATTATTATGAAATTTATATATTATATAATGTTAGTTACTAATTTTTTGGGGTGATTGTAAATATTTTTGGGGGCCTCCGCTATTATATCATATTATATATAATATTATATATATATATAATATTAATATAATATATACTATATTTAATATAATGTAAGGTATATATAACTTAAATTTAATTAAGTCAATTAAAATGATTAAATTAAGCATTATGTTGTGTTTTGTGTATTAGAAAATGAATGTCTCGTATGCCTTTAATTAGTTTATTATATGCAATTGCAAAGTGTAATATTTTAGCATGGCCACTAAATAATAAATTGTAGATAATAAATAAATATAAAAATTCAAAATATATTTTAGCAAATAAAATTATTATTAGATTATGTCATACAATAAGGACGTATATTTAATATTCGTTTTATACCATAATGATTTTATGTAAACTGTGAGCTAGAACACATAATAGTTACTAATTAACGTTCTGCTCTCCCTCACGGTAATATATATATATGGTTAAAATTCTCATCTGTTTTGCGTTAGCCTCAACGCTTCTTCTCGACGTATTGCATCTGAATAAATACTACTCTCCGAACTCGATTCTTATCCGAGATTTATTAAGTCGAGATATATGGATACTATATCGACTCTATCGTCATTGGGTACATGTGTTATTTATTCTGTTTAGTAACTAACAATATGCAGTTATATATATTTCTTAAAGGATTTTCACATGAGATTATATTATAGTATATATAACAGTGACTAAAGCATTTAATTTAATCATATTTAATTATTTATCCTCAAAGCATAATATATATATATACATATGTATATTAATCACTATATATTATATATATATATATTATTATTAAATTTAATATATATTATAATATTATATATAATTATATTATATTAAATATATAGGTTAGGTGAATTCTTAAACTCATGTGACATCATGTAACTAAGAACTAAAACAAGCACCCTTACCAGTATAGCATATCAACATTGTTTGCATTAAGCCTCACTATATAACACATAGTAAAAATAAAAGGACTTTGTGTACTGGTGCATAATATTAAAAATAATAGGGCGCGATACTCACTGATAGTGTTATAGTAGGGTGTACAGATATCACACTATAGTGATCACACACACGATTTTCCTACCACTGGTAACATACGTGATGAAGTAGAGTAAGAATATAGCACAAGGAGATGAGTCATGTTATAGACGGTAGATCTAGCGTCATCGCTTTAAGGAGTGATGAGACACTAACAGAAACAAGCCCAGCTTGTGCTCGTTAGTCAAAGGGTACATGCAACTAAGTAATTGATACGTATAATCCTTAAAACACCATACGATCTAAGTAAAATAATAATATAGAAAAAGCTTATGAGATCGGAGGGTGTTTTGCAAAGTGAGCAGCAATCGTCTTTACCCCGATGTATATAGAGCACTGGTGAATATTGAGCTGGACGCGCTTGTGACGCAACGGTGGCAGGACTATCCTGTGTAATGGTCTCCTTAAGAGACTTAATCCCGTCTCCAACTACATATCCAGACGTGTTGTGTGGTTTCACTAGCTGGTCTAGAAACACTCTAAACGGTCTTTAAGAGCAGCTAGACTATTAACTGGTTTGGGTCCCTTTTAGCTGGGTGATTTCTTTTTTATTTTTATTGAAAGGGAGTTGTGCTGGGATGGGGGCGTGGTGGGGATTTCCGGGGGGCGGCGGTCCCCCTCACCTGCTGCCCGTTCACCACTCAATCGGGTGTTCTTTCATGGTGGACTTGTTTCTCCACCATTATTATACTCTACTATTTACCTAAGTAGGTATTAGTAATATATCTATTATACTCATTATAGTATATATCTATATAATACCCTTTATATATTAATATATTATATTCAACGTCTATCTACTATATATCTATAATAGCATTTCATACTTACTAGTGCCTCCCTATAAAAAAATGGTTAAATAACTATTACTCCTTTTTAGGGTGAGGCGACTATATCGTACTGTGAGACTCCCTATATTATATACTATATTATCTTATATATCATATATATAATATATATACTATATATAATATTTATATATAGTATATACTATATAATCAGTTTAAAATAGTTATTATAATAATTATAAAAAAATTGTTCCTCTATTTTGCTTAAAAATCTTTGAGCATTATATATCTACTGTGCGTTTTTTAGTCTTAGTAAATGCCATGAAATACGCTTTAGGAAGGCTTTAAAGCCATTTCTTGTATAAATATGTATTACATGACATAAAATTAATATTTTAAAACTACAAATAAATAAATAAATCTTAAATTTAAGTTTACAATCACAGCAACAACGCAAGTCAATTATCCTAACGACTATGGTCTATCGAATTCGCGAATGGGCGATTCTTTGTTTTTAATCTAGCTGGTATCGCTATATTTGATATGAATTCTTATACATATTAATTATGATTTATATATATATTCAGGACAAGATATAAATATCGTGAGAATATCATATCATGTTATATCATATAATAATAAATATTGAATTATATAATGTATATATATACCTATATATATTAATTATTAATAATATTTAATATATATATATAATATATATATAATTAGATATTATATATATTATATATTAATAGTATTATATTAATATATATATTATATATATAATATATTAAGTAGTGGAAAAACAATACAATTAATATATTAATATATATTAGATATATATAATATCTATATATATTATAATATAATAATATATAAATAATATATAATCTAAATATATATTAATTAGTATATAGTATATATATATATATATATATATATATACATAATATATATATAAGTAGTATGGTGGTAATATCCGTTAGTATATATTGTGATATAGATATATATATTATATATTAATTATAATTCGATAGCTGTGTATTATCTTTGCTAATATAAAGATATAAGTGATTATCGTATCGTAAATTGTGATATAACTCTATTGTTATATATAATTATTGTCTATATTTGATTTTAATATATACTTGAGAGTATATATAATTAAACAGATTATCAACTAATATATATAATAGCCGATATTTTGGTATCTAGAGATGAGGTAGTACTTATTATTATATCAGCTATAACTAGAGGGTTAGCTAGTGTACTATACATTATTGACAAAAGAGTAAAATTAGGTTTGTTCAATTATATATTGATCCTTATCTTAATTTATTATTCTGAGATATTCTGTGCAGTTATATATTAATATCTAGTACTAGTATATATCACGGGTTTAGTGATGATATAGTACTATAGATAAGACGAGTTTAGCTTCGTCTTCTTTGTTAATACCTAAAGAAAAAGTGTGAACTCGAAGCTGAAGTTCTGAGTAACCAAATACAGGTAATTAAGTAAATTTGAAATATTGAAATAAATGACTCAGTCATCATATGTATAAACACTGCGCACACTATATAACGACAACATTAGAAGCGGGTTGTCTAAGTAGAATATTTTTATTTAAATTGTACATAATTATACAGTTTTTACTGCATGATATTTTGCACTTAAACTTTTACATATCTTTATGATATATTATCACATTAACATAGAAACAAGTTATATATTATTATCTATATATATATATAGTATATATATTAATCTTATATATATAATATTATACTTATATTATTATATTTATATTAGATTACAGGTATATAATTAATATATATATATTACTTTAATATTAACTTAATTAATTATATATATATAATTATTTAATAAATGTTAGAGCTTATAAACGTCATTAAGATGTGCAGTTGCAGTATATATGTAGTTGCATAACAGAGTGAGATTATCTCATAGCGTGATGAATTAGGCATGCGTATTACGAGATGAAATACATCAGTGCTCACTCACAAAAAATTTGAAATATTTCGTAGATAATAGATCTGAAATTTGGAAGATACGATGCGGATCCTCGGTAGATATCGTGATTTATCTGGAAAGAGTCGTAGGGTAGGAATTCAAGAAAAGGAGTTTCGGATAACGATATACTATGGTGTATTATATGTGCTCGACGAGGTGCGTAGTGCTGTGAGTTCATAGTAAAAGTTATTCTTTTTTGAAAGATGATGAGCATCTTAACGTCCGTACCGAGAGTAACTCATTTTATTAGGAGATCTTTAATATTGGCGTGAGAAATAGGACGTAAGCGATGAGCGATGTGACGTAATAATTATTATACTGATACATTGATAGGTTACCATTACGGTGACCGTTAAGGGTATGGTCAGGTATATAAGAGAGCTCTAAAATACTCCGACAGGGATTATGGGTTACTAGTATAGGCGATCCCTTCTCTCTTGTGATAAAATATTAAATGGTACAGATAAGTCCAAAATATAATAAGTCAACGTGGGAGAAATAAAGGGCAGGAATGCCAGATGATAACGATACAGATGAGTCGGAGAAGGATCTGAGAAACCAGTGGTGATGATAGTCGTAGTATCTAGTTAATATACTATATAATATATATATATATATATTTATATATATATACCTATATATATACTATATAAATATATATATACGTATTAAGTGAAGGAAATCCCGCTTAGAAAAATATCGTGCTATCGCAAGTAACTAATAGCTCAAACCAAAGCCTTAATAACATCCATTTATTTTTTGTGGCGGGCATAAAGTGGTATTAAAACTGAATCCCACCAAAAAGCATCCAAAATCTCCACAAATAGATGTGGGTTGCTAACTAATAAAAGCTTCCCGCCAAAGAGTACGCATGATTGCAGTAAGTTTCTAATTATCACAGAGAAAACATTTCAATCAATTAATGTTTTTGGCGAGATGATTCATAAACCTCATTTATCTTGTCTATCGTGTACTCATTTGTTTTGGTAAAAAGGTCATCTTTAGATTTGTATTTGTTTTCTTTCTTATTATTTGTTGTTGGAGGAAGTTTTAATTTTAATTTTTTTTCCTTTTCCATTTGGAGAAGCCTTTTACTAATGACAAACATTGGAAATTCAGTGATAACTCTAAAAAACTATACGATAATTATACCAATGAACATAAATGAGGAAAATTTATAACTCTTCTCTCTCAATAATATGAGTATTATAATATGTGTTATTGGGTTAAATTATAAATATAGCTGTAATATATTACTTCCTCAAAAATTATTTTAGTTTTATTACAAACCTCTTATGCCAGGAAGATATAATATATATTAGTAAATATATAGTATATAATATAATTAATATATAACTGACCCTTTATTAGCTTCCTACTATATACTTATCCGTTATGCATCTTAATATTGAATTAGTACTATTATTAACTATTGATTATATTGTCAACTGTACAAGATAACAGGTAATTATATGCCTGGTAATTAATAATTTATATAGATTTTTTATGAATTGTCATGTCTTTACATACCTATATAGCTCTAATATATAAAGCTTACTATATAAATATAATCAATATAATTCCACTGCTACATCTATACACCTATAATAATATATTATAATCCGACTGTCGTCTGAGGTAAATTTTAGATTTACATAATTTATTATGTATAAATAATTACTTAATATATAGTTAGTACAACGTTATTTTAAGATTAACCTCTAAATCAGTAAGATTTCAGTTCAAATATTTGAGAAATCCTATTTTTATATATTAAACACTGATTATCTTAAAATCAAGCTAAAGCATCTGATGATATTTAAATTGTGGCTGCGCATAAGGGTAGGCAAGTTTATTTTAATTGAATGATAGATCTGTTTCTTCACTGTATAATTAATATGACATCATATTAAATTAAACTTTGTAGCATGTGGGATTGCTTTGTGAGACAATACTCTTTCTATTATCTTATTACTTCTGTGTACTATCTTTTGTTGTTGTATATCAATAAGTCACATTTTTTTATATATTATTATAAAAATATTTATATATTGATCATATATATTTTTTACATAATACCTATTAAATTTTAGTTAATAAATCCTTTATTACTAAAACCTACCGAATCATACATAATCGGATCACAATTACCAATTAGATCGTATTAGATTATCGTCTTAATTTAGTATTATATAGTATAATTGTCAATGTTATTAATAATTCAATATATACTTCTCATATACAAGTATAGTTAAAATTATATCATAAATTAATACTAACATCCAAGTATATTACCGATAACTTATCAAGGACTACCTCATCTCTATAATATCTACCTCTACTAATTAATAGATCTTATATATATTCGGGCACTTTTTGAGATCTTATTATGGATTCTAATATGTTATACATATTATCGTAGTATTATTCTAATATTGGTAATAACATATAATCATTAAAAAATAAACAATTTTAATATTAATACTAATAATATATTTACGAATCTAGATGAGTTTATAGAGACTAACGTAACATAAGTTTATCACATTAATAATCTTACATTCATAGCATATCCGTCTAAGAAAAGTTAAGAGAATAGAAGAAGCAAGAAGAAGACGATGAGAGAGAAGAAGATCGGAAAAGCACAGAAACGGTTAAAGTTAGAAGAGAGATGTCAGCAGAAGAGAAGAAAGAGTACCGAGAGAGACGAGAGAACGGTAGAGAAGGAGTATGAGCCGAAGCGTACGTATTCACACGTTGTGTCAAAGCATCTTCTAGAACGATAGTAATGGTATAATTTACATTAATGGTAAATATTCGCACAAAAAGTTCAACCATGAACTTACGAAAGTAGCCATAATACCATAATGCAACGGAGAAATCAAGACATAGTAAGAAGTTTTATCCTCTGGTAAAACTATACTATGAATATACATACTTAACACATAACAAACAGACAAATAAACATTATCACGTCTGATTAAAAAATTACTTGACACAGAGTCTGTATTGAATGTTATCGTAGAGGTTAAAACATAATAACAAGTTTTAATGACAACAAATCAACCGAATATATGCTAACGTACAAAGTTTGTAAACACTTAACTAGGCTACAAACTGCATACACCCAATTGGTGAATCTAAGGACTATAAAGATTTCTCCTCAGTTGGTCGATCAAACTAACATCACTTAGAGTCAAATATATAACGTGTTATAACGTTATTAAAGGTTCGCTATAACCTTAACACAGTATAGGTGTTAATCTTATATATATCGCGTTCACTAATTACACTCTACATTGTATATACTTATTTTTCTCATATTTGTGCATTAGCAATGCTTATTTATCATTACACAGTAATATTTGACAAACAATGTATCATAACATTGTCTAATTATCATACGCCAGCGAATAATGGCAAACATAAACAAAGTTTTATCAAACATAAATAAAAACATAACGGGTATTCTTTGAATAAAATACATTAAAGTGTAATAGTTTACGCGATCCTATAGCAATAAATCAGTATATCATATCAGCAGAACACGCCCCTCCTTCCCTCCCATCCAACCCATACCCCTGCATGACCTTTATTATTGATCTTATGATCTCACGTCCGCATTTCTAGGTATCATTTCGGATAACATAGCAGCACAAAAATCGAGTTTTTATTATACTAACCAAGCGAATAATATGGTAACCTTACAATGTTTTTCACATTAATTAAAGCTAACTATAAGTACAATTTAATTCTTAAATATTATAAAATTGAAAAATATCCAACAAACTTATATTTTAGATTTCAAATATTTACTAACACATATATGTAATCGTATAAGTGAACTGTTAACATTAGCAAAAGTTCACACTTAACTACCAGTAAGTAATACGGTAACATTGGTGACCGTGCAAATAACTTAACCCTATTCTTTTATGTTAGACTTTTCTCCCGAAGCATTTTTCACTATTTTTTTAGAGTGAGTGTTTTACATCTATACTTACAGTTAGATTTTTAGACACTCATCTTTGGAATCGTAATTCTAGCCTAGTTATCCATACGAGAACTAGACAATACACTGCATAACATACAAAGTTTTATCCAATCATAACTTAAAATATAAGTTTTTTTTTTATAATATCTAGTAAGTGTAATAGTTTAATGATTTTAAAGCAGTAAATTCATTAAATTACCATATCAATCCCCTCCCTAACCTCTTTTTACAACCAACTACATAGACTTTTGATCTACTGATACTATTTGACTTCTATCACTTTTCTGTGTGATATAATCTCATATTTTTTATGATGGATAAACTTGAACAAAAATAAGTTCTTTATATATAGACCATATATATGCTCACGTAAACATTTTTTCACCCTTTTAAAAAATTAAGCAAGCTAATAGGCATAACCTTGATCTAAAAATATCACTGACAATACGGGAATCGACACCACGATAGATTTTTGTTGCGGTTGCACACATCTACGAAAGAATAAACCCGCATACCCCATTGAACGAAACTATACCACTCTAAACGCATATAACGCACCTAACACTTCGTACAAAACGTAACATATTCACCCTTTTTCAAGCATTCCTCTAAATATCCATGTTAATTTTAACATTAACATCGTAATATTTTAGCAAAATTCATCATAAGCTTACTTTAATTTCATAATCCCCAATAATATTCTGCAACACACAAGTTTAACTTAAACATAACATAAAAATAACAAGATTTTATATCCAAAACTAACATAAAAAATAAGTTCTTTGAATAAAATTATCATAGTAAAGTTCAATAGTTTAACTGACTTATTATAATAAGAGCAAGTGAATCAGTAAATAGATAAACTTGAACCAGTGATATGGTGGACAACTGACAGCCAAAATTTTGCAAACTAACAACCCCAACCCTTCCCACCCTTCATGATATATTGATCAATTTGGGATTCAATGTCAGTCATTTCGAGTATTCATTCTCTGTAATAAACCGTACATAAAAATGTCTGTTATATACTGACAACAAAGTTTTCAATATAATCTACACTCTCAACTGAACTCTATAATAAATGAACACACACAGAACTATGCATATACTCTTCCACGATCATGAATAAGCTTGCAATAACCGTTCCCAAAAAGACCTCTTATCATCAACAAAGTTAATACGAGGATATAAAAAACAATGTAACCTCATTTAGGTAAAAATATATAGCAACAGTTACGAGCCAGTATTATATATACAAATCAACTCTCATACTAAGTGACTCATATACTTATCAAAAGCATAACATCATCTGACTAGAATTTGACGTAAATCGAAAGGGGATAAATCGTCATACTCCTAATATACAGTCATTTTGAGAGAACTATGATAACATAGACATTACAAAATTTCCTATGGGCAAAAATCACACATTACTCCCTCTCAAGGCAAAACTTAACCTTGCTCACGTTTCTACATATACATCGCACTCATACTGAGTAATAAAGCCTAAAAAAACTTATCAATTTCTAACAAGTGTGCTTATATCAAGTGATACCGTACATATTTACAAACCGTAACATAGAATTAATACGATACATAAATTACAACACAAAACAACTCCTTTACACTTATGCAGCTCCTGACCCTATCTCTGACCAGTTTTCGTCTGCGCTCATCTTTAATCATCTGTTATTGTAGTACCATATCGTATTTCTGACGGATCCCGACAGTATCTTGGTTGCGGTGTTCAACACGCTTAGTTTTCATACCTGCTCTCGTTTCCACCAGTTGCTAAACCTTGTGCTGCACATCAAGGGTTTGTCATGTTATTCCTTCAACACTTTTTTATTGACTCGATCCACTTTTTCTTAAGGTCTCTTAACTCGTCGCTTTGATAATAACACAATATTTCTAATATTCCAATAATATTCTAATTCCCAATATATATATATTATACTATAATATTATATTATTATATTAATATATAAATATATACATTATACCCAATTTAGTCATTTGGATAATACTCCTAATTTGCCCAGTATAATTATATTCATTACACATCTTTACCATAATTATCTATGTAGTTTAACAAAATTTCCTTTGGATTAATCAAATGTTACTATTTTTCGATTTAGATTCTATTCACGACCTAGTAGCGCTTTCCTTTGTAAAGATTTTGAGCAATAGTGGGCATAGGTAGACCTCTTATTTTTATCCTGTGTACCTCAGCATGAAATGAATGCACTGAAATAATGTACTGTATAGTGGTTAATTAATAAATATATATATCTAATATATATTATATTAACTATTTATATATATATATAATTATTATATATCTTAGTTATACAATTAATATATAATGTATATTATATATATATATTTATTTAAATAATATATATATTATTAATAATTTTTTGATAAAGTTTATCAACTCACGGTGCATAGCTCTTATCTCAATATGAGGGAAACTTCTATCTATGTAATAATATCTTTACCTATAACTTATTTTACAGTTTTCGACTAAATGAAGGGGTGAGTATTATGCTTTTTCTTAAAACTTATATCCTCTAAGTAGTAATATTATATTAATATATTATAATATTATATATATTTTTTAATTCTATAATATTAATATATAATATTAATTATTTATATATTTATATATTATATAAATATATATATTTATATATATAATATATAATATATATTATATATATCTATATATATATATATAATAGTGATCTATAAATAGGAGGTACATAATATGAGTGAATGATGGTTTTTTTTGGAATATATTTTTTAATAAGGAGGAGGTTTGATGACTGTTTAGACGACAAGTGGGAAAAGTTATTTCTGCTAAATTTCATTTCCACAGCTCTTGAATATATAGCGAATAGAGTAGATAGGAAATTATGTATGATATCAGACTCGAATAATGAAAGAATCATACACGCGATAGACAAATGCTGGCACCATTCAATCATCTAATAATGCAATTATACTAAATTTAAGTTAACAAATGAAAACTTAACCATTATAAGCTGAACTACTGTATATAGTCAAGTATTATGAGTAATTAGGTTATGGTATATATATTTATATAGTATATATATCAGGTTTAGGTATATATATTAAGATTTAAGGTTAGTTATGATTTAAATAATTATTTAGGATTGTAGTTATATGATACTTAAGGGTCTATTAGTGTTAGGCTTAGAAAAGCTTTAGTTAATAGAAGTTATAAAATGCTGGTGGAGTTTGTTGGGTTAAGCGGAGAACATTTTAGGAGGCAAAGTCTTAATATTTAAGAGAAGCACTTTTGATAGGGCGTACTAATAATATGTTTATGTGTTTTTATGAAATGTGATAGAAGTATCTTAAGTTATGACATCGGGTTACTAAGTGTTTTTAGGTTACTTGATTTAGAACTCAAACTGAAACCATATAAATGAGTGTAGCTGGCTTTTGTTTTTGGTTGTTCACATTGTTGCTAAATGCATGTAGAGAAGGGCAGTATAGGGGATAGTAGGTTAGGCGACGCTTAAGTGCTGAGAAACTTAAGTTAGGGCCTCACCATTAAATCTTAGATGCTTTTTTTTTGAGTAATAAATAATTTACCTAATAAGGTGATACATTCATAAAATATAATGTCCCTTATAAAAAAAATCTCTTAGTAGTGTAGTTTGATTTACGAACAATTATCCTAAGTGAATATAGAGTAAATATAATTTTAAAAAGATGATAGACATTATTAAATGACTAACCAAGAAATTCAGATTTGCAAAGTGTGCTACGCCTCTGTACAAAGCTGGTTGCTAAGAAAAATTATATATTATTTAAGTGGATGATTTCTAATAAGGAGTAATTCTTTCTGCTGCATTTAGTATTTAAATGTTCCATTGTTTTTATAAATAAAGCATAATTATAGTTAGATAGTTCTGTATCAAAATACAGGAAAGTGGTGTATTTAATAAGAGAAAGGAAGCACTATCACCACTTTTCGTATATTTAATCCTTTTTAATTAATATGATGTGACTACAGAAGCTAAGTGTAGCAAAGAAATATATTAACAGATCATTCCCAGCTTAATTATGTATATTTATATTATTATTATTTTTTTTTTACTAACATAATAATATATATCGTGTAAATACCCTATAGATATTATTTATATACTTTTGATCTATAGTTGTCGACCATACATAGAGTTAATCTTAATCACGGTGATATTGGTGTCAGCGAGCAGACATACCTATCATCCTATATGGTCAATTATCAAAAACCCTACATAAAGATGTACAAGTAAATAGGAATCATTTATCATGGATATGCTGGTTCATATTATACTCAATTTTATAGTTAGTCATATTAAAACTACAGGAAAATATGTTAAAAAAAAAATAATTAAGAAAAATAAAAAAATAAAAAGAAAAAAATATATATCTCAATAAACTACATAGCTAATAGCGAAATTGGAATATTATATATACTTTTGGAATCTATAAAATTTTACATAGGAAAATGTAAAATAAAATAAAAATATATAATATTATTGTTAATAATTTAGTAATTATGATTAGAGAGCCGTATTTATGAGATCATTATTGTTATAATCATACTCGAGTTAAATAAATTAAGTATCTTATATTAATTTTTTGCTCTTATTTTCTTTTACTAAAAGAATACTGACCAAGGGTTATATTTAAGTATATAACCTGTCTATCGAATGGATAGGGTATGATCGTGAGTCTCATCTGTAATTCGTGAACTCGTAGGTAGGACTAATTTCTCCTCATCCCGGGGGGTCATCCGGATACCCCCTATGGTATTGGGTGTACGAGGGGTATCCTTATAATACGCCCCTCTACATCACACGGTGTATGGAAAACTCCCCTCCTGTGTTCTCCAGTCGCTCTCAGATAAGCTCCCCTATTTAGCGTGTAATAGCTATTTTTAACAAAGTAATATATAATAATTTAAACATATAGTATAATTAGTCCTCGTTAGCTACTTTTAGTAAAAATAAATTAAAAAAATTTTCTCAATATACTAAAGAAAATTTATTTATTCATTTTTTTTTTTACATTTTCTCACAAACTATAATATTAAATGTGAGAATTACCAAATGTAATTTTACTTTTTCGCTGCTAAGTATAGCTAATCACAGTTAACGCAGATAATTGATTTATTTTTTTTCAAATAATTTTTATTTTTTTGTCTATTCTTTTTATGTCCAGTTTTTCCCAATTAAATCTTCCTGGAGTAAGCAATGTCTTCCTTTATATCTGTACTATTGTATTTTTTGAGTGAAGATATTAGATTAGATGATAGTTGCGCTCTCACTAACCAATATATCACCATAAGTATGATATTATATATATTAATATAATATTATTATATATATGATATAAATTATATATATATCTATAATATATATATTTATATATATATACAATATATGATATCTATATATATATTATATATATATATATATATATATATTATATATATATTAATATATATCTATATACGTGATGGTAGCATGTACATAAACTTTACATAAAATTTGCTTAAGCGATACGGATATACATGATCACATTATATATATATTATGATAAAATTTTTACTTATATAGCGTGAATATATACGATACATACTCCAGAAACTTGCCTTACTATTTTCTTGGCGTACTTGATAACGATCATTCTATAGCGATTCATTATTTGCTACTCTGTATTTCTTAAATATTTTTATCGAAAAAAACCATTTATAAAAATAAAATGAATTAAAATTATATAACTGCCATGGTTAATATATATCTATATATATGATATTATTATAATATATATTAACACAAATATTATTTGACTCTTTTTAGTGAATACAAATAGTATCTCAAGGGCATTTACATAAGAACAATATATAATTCACAATAAAGTGAAAGTAAGATTTAAAGTGACATTAAAAGTATATGGTTAGAAGTATTTAAAAGTATTATATATATCATGTCAATAAAATTTATGACAATTAAATAAATGACCAACATTTATAAGTAACTTGCCTTAACATTACAATATATTATAATAAATTTTCTACAATTTTAAATTATATTATTTTTTCTTTCCATTCTCTTCAACTTAACTGTAAAAATATTAATCGCGAGAGAAATATTGAAAAGATTAGGAAAACATGATGATTTTGAGGAGGAAACAATTTTCTTTTAATATAAAATGTCATAATCTGGCTAAGAACATACTTCGATTCTACAAAGACTCATCTTCAGGAAAATGAAATATTTTATTCAAATTGAAAAATGTTTCGTACGTTGATATGTAATGCTTTATTCGTTCAAATGTAAAAGTGTTCCAGAGATCATTAGAGTTTTGTTTTAAATTGGTTTATTAATTGGATATAAATATTAATCTATTGCATAACATCTCTAAGGATGAATTGCGATATAAGTTATTTAATTAAGACTTTTCTTATCTCGACTTAATTAATATTTTATGTGTAGAAACTTCATATCATTTTGTGAATCTTCGCTATATTGTTAGTGTCGTGGAGTAAAAAAAGCGTGGTGATATATTTATTAATCATGATTATAAAGTTTCGTGCAAGTTGATATCTGATTATTTTTATTCATTAATTCAGATAATACTTCAGAAAGTGACCACTATTGTGAGTCTAATATCTTTTTTGTTGAGAGTGGCTTTATATAATTGACTTAACACAACATGTTTTCTAGGTCTACATCGCTGGATGAAAAAATATTTTTTGTATGTGAATGATCTCGTATTGTACTATTAATGAAATCTTAAATCTTAGAAGAAATATTTTCCTACAAACATAATCGAAAACCCCAACGTGCTACTTCTGTTAATTGCATTTATCAAACTTGATGAAAACACTCAGTAAAACTATTTTAGGAAAAATAACCTTTTAAATGGTATCATAAGTGAGCTGAACAATACTGAAATATGAGGTGACTCAATTATATTAAGATAGATAATTTAAATTTTTTATATTATAATACAATAGTCTGCTAGATTATTTATAGGTAAGTTATGGCAGTCATAAAGTCTTCAATAGATAATACCAATAGAGTTTATATTTATATATATATATATAATATTATATATTTATACTTATATAATTGTTAATTAATGATACATATTATAGTAATATATATATAATATATATATATTATATTATATATATAATATTAATTTTAATATAATATATTAATATTAATTAATAATATTATATATTACAATAATTAACAACAGTCATTATCTTTTTATTTACACATTTCACCACTTCCGGAAAGGTCAGACCCTTGACTAAAGGGCCATAGTAAAGTGACTCTTACTTACCTTTTTATCCTCTATCTACTTACCATAGGACTACTCTACTTCCTATTTTATACAGATCGGTGAGATAAGCTAATTACTCAAGATTTTATTATTAACAATATCCTACAGCATGAGAATCAGTTCTGAACATCTACCTCTAAATTTGTATGATGTTAAGCCTAGTAACCTTTCAAAAGAAAAACAAGAAAACTTACTGTGTCTTGATGTATTGTGACCCATTACCAACGGTTGTGCTGCAATACGGTAAAGATCTGATTCATAATAATTTAGAACTTTTCACTTTCTGCTAACTAATATTTATTTCTATTACTTGGTTGTGATTACTTTTTCTATTCTTTTCTTCTTTTTCTTTTTTGTTTTTTCTTTTTCGCTTTTTATTTTTCTTTTTCTTTTTCTTTTTCTTTTTCTTTTTTTTTTTCTTTTTCTATTTTCTTTTTCTTTCTTTTTCTTTTTTCTTTTTCTTTTTTTTCTTCTTCACCTGTCACATTTGTTGCTCACTCTCTACCTCTAGTTCATTTTCTTCTTCTTCTTCTTCTTCTTTCATCATCTTCTTTTCTTTCTTCTTTCTTCTTCCTTCTTCTTCCTTTCTTTTCTTCTTCTTCTTCTTTCTTCTTCTTTCTTTCTTACGGAAAGATTCAGAACTAGTGTGAAATCCAATAACTGACTTCTGAATTTACCTTTATAATTTGGTAAATATATCATTCTTATATATATATATATATATATATATATATAATTAATATTTATATGTATATGTTATATATTTTATATATATTATACTATATATATTTATATATTTATATATATATATAATTTTTATTATATATATTATATATATATATTTTTATATTTAATAAATATCAATTTAATTAATGATATATATTTAATCTTATATATATATATACATATATTTATATTATATATATATATATTGCTATGTTATTTATAATTTATGGATATGTTGCATTCAATTAGTCAAAGCAATGACATGTTCAAGAAACTCCAACAGGTGATGAATGACGTTGAAAACACCTCTTACCGGACACCTCGATCTCAGCATATCCTTCCTCTTCTCCAGGATTTGAAACCCTTCTTAGCGAAAAACTGCAACATTCTACAGTAGTTGCCGCCAAGAAACTACTGTAGCAGAAATTGAGAAAGCTCAAAAATAGGAACAATTTTCACATAAAAATTCATTTTCTAATTTTTATCTTTTTATCTATCATGGCAAAGTTCATACAGTGGAACTGCCAAGGCTACCATCTAGATTTCGAAGAACTAGCCAGATTTATAGAAACACATCAAGAAGTTCAACTACGCTGCCAAATTTCTTGCAACTTTCAGGATACGTACACGTTCTTTTGTGTCTCTCCATCTTGGTTCTAATGGGAGAGTAAAACTGCAATTCTTCTCCATGAATCGGTCTCATATACCCATCTATCTTCCAACACATATTTGCAAGTAGAGGTTGTACACTTCCATTTTGATTCGAGTTTGACACTGTGATCCGTATTCTTTCACCAAGTTGCAAATATTCTAATGCTGTTTTTTATCACTATTCAAATAACTCCCGCTTCCTATACTTGTATTGGGAATTTCATCCACTGTGTGGTTATTGTGTGTCTAATGATAATGGATGAGATTTTTCTATTTTTTTTTGTCTGAAAGTGGCAAAATTTAGATATTTAAAGTTATGACGGCCGTTGTGTATTAAATACTTCTCTGAGTTTTCATAAAATTTAGATATTTTCGCGAAATAGATTATATAGACTGCTTAAAGATATTCTCTTTGGGCTACACGAAAATATTTCGTAAATTTTACGAAATATTTTATAAGGAAATTTATTGAAGAACACAAGTCTTCAAATAATATATATTTGGTGTCATTAACAATGAGTAATTTGGTTGTAGTAGGGTAAAAGGATACTGTGAGTAAATAATAAGGCACACTTTTGATGGAACATAAGGGTATTTATGGGAGAGATTAGCATTACTCTGTTGAGGAGGATAATCTCTGAATTTGTCTGTTAAAAGTCAATAATGATATCCCATCTAATTTCGGAGGTTCGAAAATTAACAGATGTAAGCTATATGATATTAACTTTTTACGAGTTTGTAAAGATCCTAATTTGGTTTATCAAGAAATATTATGAATTTTTTTTTTATAAATTTTTTAAAATCATAAATTTAACACAAGTATTTTTATGCTCTATATCAGTCATGGACAAGTATTTATGGGAGAGATTAGCTTTACTCTGTGAAAGTGATCACCACCTAATCACTATATAAGTATACTAATATATATATAGTATCCTATAATATAAAAAAGATTGTACTTATATAGATTAATATAAATTTGTATATATCAAATACTGAGTAATCAATAATATTATTCCCCTAATATTATCTATTCTGAGGAAATAAATTATTCATGGAGTGGGTGACCACCCTTCTTTAAATTTAATCATACTATATATATTAATATTTATAATAGTATAGTTATGTAGAATGTAACATAAATTAAAGGTTCGCAACAACCAATAATATAAATCACAGGATAATATATATAATTATAAAGGATATATACAAAGAGTATCATGTATAAATATTAACCTATATATATACGAGTATAATTTACATAATATAGATGGCTTGTAATATGTATTGCCCGCGCTAGAGAGGCTGTACCATCTGACTCCCACTATTTTATGAAAATCTGAGGGATATACTCTAAAAAAACATATGATAGACATTGAGAAGAAGATGGGAAATACGAAACATCGTCGCTCTCCTTTAGGAAAATAAGCTATCACAGCCTATTAAGCTGTTTTAAAACTCCCTAAAGATTTTTTCATTTTTGATCCATCCAGGTAGGTCTCATTTCAGGTCCATCTAAAGTCAAATTAATGAATAAGTTTTGTTAGGTAATAACAGCAGAAATCTATGTAAATTTAACAAATCTTATCATACACCTGAAGCAAATCCACTAAAACAAGCAGAGGTCCACTAATTTTTTTTTATAAGAAAGTCTATGGGAAACTTTTTAACTTTGCCATTTTCTATATACTTTTTTTTTCCTAAAGAGACTGCTGATTTTTCATTTTCCATTAATTCTTCATTATCTATTTGAAAATATACTCTTAGTTTGCTGTGATTTTTATTTTTATTTTTTTTTTTAGGGGTTTTTAACAATTTTGATTGAGGCTGTATGTATTTTTTTCTCCTGCTAACAAGAGCGACAATTTTCGCTTTCATCAATATCATTATTTTTATTTTTTTTACGAGTAATATCCTGTGATTCTTATAAAAATTGGGGTGACAACCTCTGGTAACAATTACCTTGGCGTTAAACGTTATTCTCTCTGCATATTGCCGGCGAGACCCTTTATAAAGGTGGCGGGGGACCCGCAAGGGCGATTGCCTGGTTGCCCGCTGCACCTGGAGTGCCACCATTTATAATATCTATTTAATATTCAATATATAATATATGACTTTATATAATATAGTTTTATATTATTAACTTTCCAATGATAAATACAATACTAAATATTAATAAATTATACTTTATAGGTTTGGACATCATATATATATATAATATAATATATATATATATATATATATAGGTCATAATATACTAAGGTTATTCGCTATTATAGTACAACAAAGTCTCTAAGTCACACATTAGGATCCATAATTACTCTGCGTCTGAACACAAGTTCAGGCATTGGTAGACTTGAGAAAACCGCTAATTCATCAGTATTACAATTTCCCGGAGAATAGAAATATCATTTTATTAATCAGGAGACATTTGTATCAATGAGCCGGTGAAGGTCCCCTTAAAAAAAAAATAAAGGAAAAAATCAAAAGTCACTATTTTAAAAACATTAAAGATTGTAAAAAGGTTGAAAATAATTCACAGATATTTTGAGACAATTCGCGATAGATTGCTAGCACTGTACTCCGTAATTGAATGGTATGACAAAAGGTGAGCAAGATGTATGAATATATTTTTTTTTTGTTTGAAACGGCACGAATATACTCCACAGGTAAAAAATTACCCAAGAATGATGGATTAGAGTCGGGGTTTCTCAGGCCTACCAGGGAACGACGGGAGGGTGGACTTTGTCGACATCCCCATATAATATGGGCTCTGGACCCATAAACACAGAGATATAATAAAAGATAATGTAGTATTTCTCCAAAGGCAGAGTTAAAACACACTGGAGATATTACTTAAAGTCACGTAGCTTCCGTGTACCTTGGCAACTTTTGCTCACTCGTGATTAAAGCGCAACGCAATATGCAGGTTTTCAAAGGTGATGCAGAGTGTGCACTATATTAGGTGTTCGATATACTAATATTGAAGAAGTTAAATTAATAAATATTAGGAATAAGAAAAAAAAAATTTTTATTGATATATATACCACCTTCGAACAATGAATATTATGTTAGGACTTTCTCCTTGAAATATTATAACACCACACTACATATTTGTTAGGTGTTTAAACTTTAAATATTTTCTTCTTCCCAAGTTGAAACAGTAATTTGCTGTTACAAGTCTTCCTGAGGGCTGACTGTGATGATCGCAGAGTATATCTGTTCTTAATTTAACCATTTTGATTGACCACTAACCTGGTGGTCTCATTATTATTATTCTATCTACTATATATTATTAAATCTTTTTTATATACACCTCTTTTCTATACCTTAAATTCTTTGAAACATAACATTCTTTAATACATCGTCACAAATACTAGAAGCCACACCTGGAAACAAAAGTTGCAGTCATCAATAGTTCAACCAGTTGAATAGACGATGGGTCCTTTAAATTTTACCTTACCTTAGGATAGCGAAAATCGCTCCAGGCAAAGCTGTAATTCCGGCCCTAGTCAAAAATAGAGAAGAGCCTTCCAATTCTATTCAAAGAAAAGAAAGGTAATTTCTCACTATCTTTATTTCTTTATAATTTATTACTTATTGTTTACATAGTCGTGGTAAGTTGCGGATTTTATTTATGCGGAGGTGATATACTTAATAGTGCATGACTCTCCGTAACATCCACATTTAAACTAATTTGGTGCCCGAACAGGGACCCATGTGTCTCTGTTCGATTGGTTGCGCTTGATTGTGACTTAATTCACACAGAATCATCACAGCTTATTACATTGCCTGTGTTACTTACCATTGAAAAAATTCTTCGTACTGGTTCGATTTATCAAAAGGAGCATTATCATACTCCTTTGTTTTGAAAAAAAAAAAAAACAGTGTTCGCCTTCCTTTTCTGATTCCCAGTTCTTTCTTTGGTTCTTTACCACACATAGTTTTTTTTTATAATTCTTCGGGGTAGAGAAAAATTAAGTGGGTGATAATGGCTGACACTCATAGAGATACCGCCACCAACTGCTAGGGATATCTGGGGACTCATGACAAAACAATCAGAATCAAAATTGGACTCTAGAGAATTTCGGCATATAGTAAAGGATCCACCCGATGGTCCCAAAACAGTAAAGGAGCATAGAAGAGAGGAGAGTGTAGAGGATATGTCCTCGTATATAGCCGCAGGCCTTGAGTTATTAGATATTGATGACGAGGAAAAGATCCCTGATGAGACAATATCTACACCTAAATTAAATACCTCCTCTCGTGGTTAAAAAAAAAAGGATAAGAAAGCCACAGAGAATAAATTGGCAAAACACAAAAAATTATCAACTGACCCTGAATATAATTATTTAGAGCAAAGGGTACATATGCCACTGGATGGCGTTTATGATTCCTTAGCTTTGGATGGTTCTAAAAATCAATTAGATTTCCCTGGAAATTCAAATAGAGCTTACACTAATATGAGGCAAGTAAATTTAATTAATCCACCCATGAATTCTCGAGAAGCTGAAATGGGCTTAGCTGCTCATAGGGATGTTAGGTTAATTCTAGAAAGTCAAGTAGGCTTAGGCAACCCTCAGTTACAAACACTTTTTCAAGAACTCGACATTCAAATTATCCCAATAGAAATAATTTAATTCCCGATCCTTCAGATCAATATTATAATGTAAATCAAACAAATATGGATAATTATCCAAATATAACAAAGCCTCAGCATAGACCATTATTACAGCCTCAGTCTCAACATTCCTCAATAAGACCGGATCATGCTGATGTTTCAATGTACTCAGGTCCTCAAATGAAACAGAAAATAGATATACTGACCGAGGCTATTGTCCTTTTGACACAATTAGCGAAAAATTCCCAGCGGTTGAAAGTAGTGGACCCAGGGAAATACAAGTATGAAATAGATCAGGATCTTGTTTTGTACCTTGGTGATTGCGAAGCTTACTGTAGTCTTCTTTACCCTAATGCCCCTCAACAGTGGTTGAGATTGTTGGGCAGACAACTGGAAGGGGGATTCCTTCAATTATACAATCTGATCACCAAGGAGGATCAAAACTATTTTTCATTACGAGATACCTTAGTCCGATGAATATAACGACCAATATATAGTATAAATTTAGGTGGTACTCAAGTAGGTATGAGTGAAAGGAAGGGTGAGTTTTATTAGTTATATTACTATTATGTCGTAAGGGTGCATAGATTAATTGGAGAGTAAATTTATTTGGTATACTATTGTCATAGGGTTGGTGTGTATACGGGTCTTATACTGGTTAAGAATTATGTTAGTCACTATCACCAATACTCCTAAGTAAGTAATTGTGACATGGGGAGGATTGGCAGGTTTCAATCGTGTAAATTGTGGATTGGGAGTGGTTAATAAGTGAGCAATATACCTGTGATAAATTAATCTAATAAGGGCTATTGCGTTTTTAGTAGGTATAGTTATATATTGTACATATTACATATTAGTATTATGTTAGTTATATATTATTAGTTTAGAAAACAGTGAATTTATATTTGAAAGATATTATATATATAAGTACAGTTGCACTAATTTATATATATACGGGATACTACATTAGCATTATGAGGGGTATAGTAGATAAGTCAGTTATAATATTTAAAGATTATTAAGTTATCTATATTACGTAACAAATGATTATATATATATTAGCTATTAATAGATAGTCATGATATTTATATATATAAATTACTAGTATGATCTGTAATCTATACCTGTCGCATAATTATTATAATATAAGTTATATAGATATAATGATGTATGGTAGTTTTGGCATGAATTTATACTTTTCAGATTTGGTTTGGTTGTTACAGTGCTCTTTTATTGAAAAATTTAGAGATTGAGATAACAACTAGAAAAGTTTTATTATTATTATATATAATAGTATTATTTTACGTTTGAATATGATATATTGTTAGGATAAAGTTAGATTTGAGGCATCATAATAGTATTTATAAATATTATGATAAGTAGGGGGTAATATATAAAAAGCAGTATATTACATGGTATGGTTATATATGATGTTACGTATATGTTATTATAATAGTAATATATATCTATTACTATATAATTGTATAAATTTATTTGTAGTGTATTATTGTTTAAGTTAGTAGTGAGAGTAGATACGGGTTTATCATATTGTATATGATATACAGTATATATATATATGAGTAATTATAATATAAGTATATATGGGATTATATAGTTGATAATTAGTATGGTATAAGGATATATTGATGGTCTGAGGTACCGTATGGTTATATAAATTAATAGTAGTAGTGATAAGAGGTACTATACTAGGGGTGGAGATTATTGACTGTATCATCTGATTAGTGTATATTTAAACCATTGTTAGAGGTTTGTCACTGACAGGAGGATGAGAATAGATTACTATAGGGCTGAGTGTATTGGTGGCGGGTAATGTGCGTGGGATGAGTCGGAGTTACTGTGTTTTAGAGCTGTTTATGCTCCGCGTTAATAGGTACTTCTAGACGACGAGAAATGAGGTCTAATGTCGTCTGCATACGTGATAAAGTTTGGTGAAGTAGGGGTAAATTGGGGTGGTGAAGTCTGCAAGTGAAAAAGTTGTCAATAAAAATGGCACACGACATAATAAGAAATATATATGGCATACTCATCACTGTTGGAGAATATCGCCTTTTGTATATTTGATCTCGAATGAGTGGGGATAGATGAGAGATTGTTATTATATATTAGTATAATAATGTATAGCATAATTAATTATTTATTAGCACAATAACTGAGTTATATATAGGTATTGGTTAGTAGGATAAATGGTAACTAAGTATACCTAATTTTTTTTAGTCTAATTATTTTATTACTAAAGGGAGCATATAATATATATCTAGAATGGTAAGAGGTATATATATTATTTTGTAAATATATATAGGTAAGGTGTGTGGGGACTAGGTGTTCAACAAATGCTTTGTTACTATGTCATATTGCTTATATAGTGAGTATTAATTAAGATCTATGGGAAGTTTAGTGTATTTATAGTTATTAAATATAATAAGCCGTTAATCGACTGTAGTTGTAGTTAGATGTGAGGAATGAGGAAGGGCTGTTAGTAGTTAGTATTAAGAGTGGTTGCTTTCTAATCCGTGTTGTAGTATAGATAATGATCTGGTGAAGATATAGCGCATTAAGATATTATGGGAAATATTTAATTTATTAATATAAATTATATATCACTCTAGCAAGTTATATCATGAATTATATAATACTATATGGAAAAACAATATATAGCACAGTAGAATTTAGGGTCTGAACTATAGGAGGAAGGTGAAGGAGTTAGGGGTACTATTTTATTAATTGGTTATTGATGTAATATTAGGGATTTTAGTTATGCTTATTGAGTTATTTACTCAAGTAGTTGGGTATAAGGAATATGTTATAAGTTGAAGATTGTATAGTCACATATACTAAGGATTATTATAATATATTGTAATAATGATATGTCTAGTATAAGTTAAAGAGATAATATAAAGGATATTATATATATTGTTACATATAGTCTATATTAATCTCCCTATGATATGGTATTAGGTATATATTTAAATAATGTAATTGACATAGTATATATATGTTATATTGTATGAATTATTAGTATATATAGAGTTCTGGGCCTACTATAGATGCTCGTTGCATTTGCTCGTTGAGGTTAGGAGCCCGAGAGTGCAAGAGTTAACAGCTTGTACCTAGAGGCTTCTTTGCACACCCACCAACCTCTTTCCCCAGCCTCCTATCCACTGGAAAGGTGAGTTATATATTAATTGCTATTAAATAATAATTCAAAATCAATGGTTTCAATAAAAGCTTTAGAGCCCTTCTCAGAGGAGAGTTTGCTTTCTCATTCTGTATATTAGATTGGCGATACGACTGAAAATGACGCTCACGGTAGCCCTACAACTTGATAAGGGTTGGCTAAGATTTTTGTTTTCACGATTGGCCGACTTTCTGTAAAGATTGGGAATATATAGCTTTACGTAATTATTTACTCCTAAGTTGTTTTTTCTAGCAAACCAATTCGGAGGTCTTTTTATCTGATTCTCAAGCTTTTTCTCTTTTGATGATCTCCTTTTATCGCAATCATGATAGTCTCTTTTGAGAGGCCGATTGCGAACTTGTCTTGCTGGAGCGGAGATGGTTTGCGTGCTAGTAAGCCATAAAAAAGCGTTCAGTAGATTATACTGGCAATGATATCGCTAATAGAGGTAATGTCGTGTCTGTTTCTGTGATTCTTTTATGGCTTGTAATATTGTCTCTAGGTGATAGTTACTTGTCCCTTTAGTCATGCATATGTAATCAGGATAGGCATCCCGGAGAGAGAGAGTGAATTGTAAAACGAGGAGTTCTGTTGAAATCTACGATGGATTCAATGAATTTATGATTTGTGAGGGTTATAGTACTTATGACTGTTGAGAGAGTTGCAATTGCATGCATGGCGATCTATCGTTGTTGGCAGAGTTGTGAAATCTATGGAGAGCGCGTCATGTCTGTTTCCTGCGATCTCTTCAGTTGGAGCAATCATCATTATCTGTTTTAAGTGTAGAGATATAATTAAAACCAGTCAGATGCTAAATAGACGACATATTTATTCATTATATTGTCTTTGCGTGTAGATGTTTTTATTAGTTGATATAAGGTTATTTACATGATAAGAATATATATATATATATATATATATATCTAATATATTATATATATTCATATAATATTAAATATATATATTTTATATAATATATATTATATAATATATTAATATATAGTATATTAATTATATAGTATATATATATTAATTATTAATATTAATATAATATCTATTTTCATATATTATATAAGTAGTTAGGATGCATATACACATATATATCCGTTTTGTCTCCCCAAGATCTGAGGTAAGAGCGATAGCTCATAATGCATGCATATGATCGAAATACATATCCCACGTTATAACAGCACACAAGAATAAAAAAAAATTATGCGGATAGGAAGGTTATGCAGAGATGCGGATACAAGGTGTAGAAATTCCACGAGAGAGAACAGTAGCGCCGGAAGTCCTTGACTC
Source organism: Trachelipus rathkii (assembly GCA_015478945.1). Taxonomy (NCBI): domain Eukaryota; kingdom Metazoa; phylum Arthropoda; class Malacostraca; order Isopoda; family Trachelipodidae; genus Trachelipus; species Trachelipus rathkii. Next base: position 35,661 of record JABUQX010018008.1, read on the forward strand.
ACGGATCACGCTGAAAATTTATGGTTGGCCAGGGAGCGTACGTCAGCAGTCCAAGCAAAAAATGCGTTCATGACGAGGGGGATGCGGCGCGCTATGAAGTTTCCCGCGGCCTACCCACTCTAATATAATATAGTATGACAGGTACCACATCAAACTATCGCATCTCGTCATGTTGATAGGTTCAAACCATATGATCCTAAGGTGGGTCACTAAATACCAACTCCCTATTCACTAAAAACTACTTTCACATTTACTATCATCCTAATTTAATGCACTATTTATACTATATATATTATCTATTATCTAATATATACTAAGCCTCTGCACAATTCTCAACAATTATCTTACTTCTCCAGGGTATTATCTTTAACTGACTATAAATCTAATTATATAAATAGTATATTAGACTTATAATATAATTACCTAACTTTTTCATTCAGACTCTCACAGCTACGTCTGATTATATACTCAGCACACTCATACCACTGATACATCCTCTTAACCAACCGACTACCTAATCCATTATATAATACTTCATAAAATTTAACCTTTTTTCAATTTTTATTATTTCTAAAAAGGACAATATCCACCCCAATATAACTCAACAAATTTTCAATTCTAATAACAATTTAAAAAAATTAACATGGTTTATATTCCATTCTTGGGGTATAATTTATTCTCTCATAATAAAACACATCATGCAGCCTTCCATTTCCCCATACGCACCTGCCAAAAGATGATCTATTCCTGATTAAATCAAACAAAGTTCACGCCATACTGCGAACATTATTACAGACTCAGTTAGCTTAGATGCGATGATTTAATCAAATACACTTCCTTATCTACAAATTCATAATCGACTGAAAATCCAATACTCCAAGAGGATATACTAAAGAGGTGAGCTTATATAACTAACAAATCACATTTCCTTAAACCATGTTAAATCACCACCAAACATTCTCAGAGAGAATTAAAAGAGGACAGGAATAGTAAACCAGAAGAAAGAACTATTAGAACAACGAAAAGGTAAAAGATTATCTTACCCGTTAAATATTTCATAGTGAAACTAAAAGGAAAACTGAGTTAGCAATGTTCACATTAGTAGAGACTCAACTTCTTGATTGACACTCTTCTAACAAATAAACCAAAATATGGCATAATAAATAAACTCTAAATCAAGAAGATTCACAGACTTATCGCGAGTGTAGAAATGATCGCGTGGGCGAGATTTCACAACCATTGCAATAAAGGTGTTAAGACATATGAGCGTTTCAAAAGATCATGAGATCTGAGAGAGAATTGGCACCATTCAGCACTGTTTGCGGACTGGTATCGGTAGCGCGAGCGGATCACTAATTGGCAGATCGGCTTGGAAATTTGACGAATCAGAGTTCCCACCTCACATATGTATTATAACTATACCACACTATATCATACATATACCTATATATATATATATATATATATATATATATTTTATATCTATATGTAATATTACAATACAGATTATTTATAACATTGGCACCAGTCACCTTATCCTATGCATTATAAATATTTATAACAAACTGTTCCTACTTATATAACTTCAGCATCTATTGAGTACATACATTACTACGTTATCCTTATTTTTCATCTAAACATTATATTTAATACCTACATTAATATATTATAATTTAAATCTTACTAAGAATCTTGTTCCTATGACTCATGTCACACCTTCTTAATGTACTAATTAAACCTTATTATTACAACTAATATACCTTGAGACTGTTACTACATCTTAATCACAACCAATTATAGTATAAACCTTAATCTATATTTACAATTTAATTTTCTCAATAATACTCTTACCTTTATTACTACACTATCCTTATAGTGCTCATAATATATATCTCTCTATATCACAATTATATATTTATATATATCACTCTAAATATAATATATATAACTATCTTCATAAATTATTATTATTAATGATATTTATTATTAATATATATAGTATACAGTATATATATAATACTATTAATTCCCCTATATATATTAATACCTATAGCAGTGAGGCAAAAATATGTACCATAGGCCTATGAGTATATATAATATATATATATATATGCTAACCCTAATTATACTATATATATCCACTTATCATTCTATTCGCATTTTTACTATATACTACATCATTTTAACATACCTACTTACCCTATATATCATATCAGTACCAACTACTATTATATACCTACCATATATCTATAATATAATTGCTTTCATAACCCAAAATTCCATAAACAACAACGTGTATAAATTAATATACCAGATAATAGACATATAAAAACATAAATGTCTCACTCCTGTATATTAATTTAATTATGTATTAAAGAGTGTTGAGTATTCTAACGAAAAACTTATTATAATTTTCTTTTTAATAATATATTGACGTGAAGTAGGAGCCCTTCTGATTCCATTAAAGACTCTATTATATTGTTTTATTGTCATACACACTCACTCATCATTTATTCTCTAACGTGGGCGATCTTATTGCCTTAGATTAATCTCATAAGTTAATATTCTAATTTTTTTTAGCAGACGCATTAAAATATTAAATATTCAAATGATTTAACAGTTCTATATGAGATGTAACATAGTAGACATAATGAACAGACTCTTTAGCAGAATTAAGCATTCTTAATATCCTCCTTTTAATCATTAACAACCTAGTTTTAAAATTGGTTACTTAATATATGTCAGGACTAAACGACAATCGTAATTTAAGAGCATTAACAGAGTAACTACAAGCAGCTCTGTTATTCAATTAATTGCGCTTTCATTGTCCTATTTTTGATATTAAATCACCCTATCAATACGCCACATAATTGAGAATTAATTACATATTCTGCTTGGAATATTCATATGGACATAGTCAATTTCTTTCTCACAGTAATCCCATCCCGGATTTCGTAATTGCTTCCATACAACAATTCATCATTCACGTGCGTCTCTTCTTGAACACGTCAATGAGCATTACTCACTTATGTGACACTCGAGATCCATGGAAAAATCCCCCGATTCAAAATCCATACTCCTCTCTATACTACCGGATTACAAGACTCAAGTTTGTGATAACAGGGAGCTGTTGAGGTAGAACTCATATGATCGCTATCCAGGTATAACTCGTCTAAACGGCACGCCTATGTTCATTCAGTGTAACTGAGACTAGGGCCTATATACATACAAATATCAGTTAGTATCGTCATGTATCAGTTTTATATATTCAGCTTTAATAGATACACAATCTTTTATCGACCATATAATATAAATTAGTATCATACAGCTATAATATAATCTTTTACCTACAATAACTCAATTAAAATACTATTATCCCTACTATATTAGTTTTACCTACTATAATAGTTTATAACCACTATACTTTAATCTCCTCATTACCCTTATATAAGGGACTATTATGCCTTTCTCGCCATCCCCTCCGGATCTTAAATCTTGTGTAAAATAACTCATTTATTTGTTATCAATATATAATAATAATAATATATATATAATATAATATATAATTATAAATCATATATATATCATAACACTATTAGTATACAAATTACCAATATCAAATTATATACTAACCATTATCAACATCATATATACTCCATATATTTATCCGATTATCTATTATGATAGATCTAATATATATTACTCCTATAAGTTAAATTATTTACATCTTATAATCTCATAGACTAGAATTTACCTATTCTTCAATAAAATTTCTCACTCACTATAAATCCTATCTATACTATTAACCTATATTATTATTAGGTTACCCTATTAGTATCCTACTATTATTATTAATTAATGACCATTACTATATATATTATTTTACCAAATATATAATACTCATACTAATATATTATTATCCTTATATATCTTATATATAGACTACCATCATAAACCTACTCACTATATATCATTAACCTATATTATATAAGAGTCCATATAAGTGATATTTAATAAGATATTATTTCGAAGTTTATTCCTCATATAATCTACACTACTTACTATCTATACCTTAGCTAACATTACCCATTCTCATATATATATCTAAGTTATATACGAAAAGTACATAACTATTCATTCTTCTAAGGCAGATTCCCCCTTATTTCTCATCTTAACCTTTCCACGCTTCCTATTTCCCTGAATCCCCATTTCATTAACTAACTATCTATACTTCCATAAATCATATATATATATGTTTTAATTTTAATATATATCACTATTTATATATATATTATAATAGATATATAATATATATATATCTTTTATTTACTACTCTATATTCATATTATATATATTATATTGCATCAATTTTTATAAGTTATAATTTATTTACTATTATATTATTTATTTAGTACTACTATACTTTATAATTATATAATTATCTCAAATAGATCGATCTTAATTTTCTATTGATAATAAGAAGCTATCATGTCAATGTCATCTAGACAGGTGCTGGTGCGTAGGTTTACCAACATCAAAGCCATCACTCATCCTGCTACATCTGTTTTTACTTTTATACCGCTTCGCATTCACCCTCTTCATCCCACCACTCACTCCCGGTAACACTTCTTCACCCTATCCCACTTTTCAGAATACATGTCCACATAGCTTAGAGCGTCGTTTTGCTGACTACTACTTACTACTTGAGGCGTGTTAATTAATAATAATTAATAATTATTATTAATCATTGTATTCATTATCCCATTGCAAATACCTCCATCACCGTACCCCTAGCTCTTGGCACTGTAACTGGGATAGCGGGTGCTCAATGGGGGATGAGGAATGATAGCGGCAGCGCTCGAGGAGAGGCTGTTCATGTATCTATATTCAGGAGGGTATAAGGATAAGTGAGGTGGATCGGGATACCGGAGTGGTAGTTAGCGCTCAAACCCACACCACACCAGAAACCCAGCTGTACCGTGCATACAGGATAGATGTATCAGAACACTAGTGGTGGTAGAGAGACAAATCAGAGGATTGAAAGAATAGATAATTAATGTTGAAATAATGAGGGGAGGAAAGAAGAATAAAAAGAAATTATACATTTTCATGTGAGGGACACACTAACGCACATTTGAGGATTAGGCATGAAGGTGCGCAGTGAGGCGGAGACTGCACTAGAGATCGTGCCATAGTTTGCTGCGTCTATTATCACTAATGCTACAGTATCGTGCAGGGTTGGCAAAAGCCATGGACTTTTTTGACCGGACCAGTGCCATGCTTATGCCTGCGTCCAAGTTGCCAATAACCCCCTGCAGGAATAATATCCTATTGATTATTATTATTATTTATTATTATTATTATTATTAATATTTATATGCTCTACATTCATCTTGAAAAAGGATAGAAAATTTGAAGGCATAACTTATCTTTTAAACTCTGATATTCCATCTCCTCTCCTGCCCGTTAAACTCTGAATATTCCCATCCTCTTGCACTGTACTTTGAATATTCTCACCCTCCTGTACTGTACTTTGAATATTTCCATCCTCGTGAAACAAATTTAAATTTAAGTGTATTCGCAAATGTCTATTCAAGTCTCCCTTTCTGTTAGTTTTATAGTCACAATCCGCACAATGGAACCGTTTAATATTATTATGTTCCAACATATGTATCTTCAAACTTGTTCCCTGATTACACTCATAAGTACACTCGGAACATTTGTAAATTTTTGCCTCGGAATGAGTACGCATATGAAGAATTAAATATAGTTTTGTCTTAGCTTCATAAGGGCATTCTAGACACTTAAATAATTTCAAATTGGAGTGGGACCACATATGTTGGTTTAAACTAGTTTTATACTGGCTTTGAAAAGAACATTCGGTACACTGAAACACTTTTGGGGTTTTATGTCTCGTCAGATGCATTTGTAAATAAGATTTTCGCTTAAAGCTTATGTTACAATCCGAACAGTGAAATGAATCTGAAATTCCATTTACAGAAACACTCCCTTCCTCTTCCTCTTCTTTTTTCGTTTCCTTCTCAACTTTTGGCACTTTCTTATTTACCAGTTCTTCTTTGATCTTCTTCACCACCTTCGGTTTTATCTTCTTTACTGGTTTTTCTTTCTTGATGCTCGGTTTACGCTTCTTAGGACTGCTTTTCCTCTTGTATTTTGCCACAGGTTTGCAATTCTATTTAAAAAGAAAAAGGTTTTGTAACAATAGTATCAGATGTTAATATTTTAATCTGAAAAAAAATAATAATTCAAGAAAATATGTGATAATTCAAACATTCAATAATGATAGTAATGTGGGATAAAGGAGATCGCATATATCGAGGCGATGGGCCATTGTTTAACAAATGTTTTTGTTATTTACAGAGACTGTAGATGTGAGTATACATTGCCAAGTGCGTCTGCGTTATAAAGTATATACTTATAGAGGGAGAGTAGCACGCGCATACATAGAGGGTTAGCAGTGATCTTCGTCAGGACGCGGCGCTGCTCATGTTCGGTTGAGGCGAGTGAATATGTAGTTCCGCTAAGCTCCCCTCATTTTTAGCGTAATGGGGTGGCGTCGGTTCTCTTTTGCGTTCATATTCTTCCAACAACCTCATCCTGCCAGGCAACATATTGTACTGTAACCACAATTCTATCTTCCATATCTATACACATGATTAAAGTACACACCCACTTCTAGATAACACCTTACAGACTTCCCTATATATTATCCCTGTGTGCGGGGGAGAAAAGATTTCCCAATCGTATTGTCCTGCGTGTCGAAGAAGTCGACTAAGGGGCGGTGGTAGTTTGGGTTTTGGCTGCCCTACCACTATCTCTTGCTAAGTAATGCGATGCATGCCTCGGGAGATGGTCGTGAATCGCGCGTAAACGACCTTCTAATTGTTCGGCGAAATTGTATAGAATCGTATGGGCCATGGAATGTCAGAGGAATAAATGTTGATGAGAAGAGGAGAGGTGATGGATCTATTTAGAAAGGGCAAATTGATTTGCTTGCTTGTGACTGAAACAAAGTTGAAAAGAAAAGGTGAAATTGAGTGGTGTGGGTGAAATGTTGTGCGTGGCTGGAGTGTGGAAGAAGAATGAGAGAAGGGAGCGAAGGAGTGTGCAATTTTGATGAGTGACGCTGTGGTACAAAGCTATGGTAGACTTCGTGTGTGTGAGTCCTAGAATTCTAATGTTTAAATTTAAGTTTGAAAAGGTCAAGGTATGTGTGGTTGTTGATGTATAGGCCACTCTTGCAGGTGTGAAATCGTGAAGAGGTACGTACGATTATTTTAGGATAAATCTGAATGACTGTTCTGGATGGGTGATAGGAGCTTCAAGTTGATAGTGTTGGGGGAACCCTGAATGGTTGGATAGGTGATCCAAAAAGGAATTATAATAACAGGTGGTTTTGGGGTGGCGGGGGAAAATGAGAATGGTAAGGAAGGTGATTGATTTTGGTGAAGAGAGAGGTATGTGTGTAAGTAAATACTTTCTTTAAACACAAGAGTAAAGCCAATGACGAGTTTTGTGTAGAGATGGTATCTGAAGTGAAAAGTAATGATTGATTTTGTGTGGTGAAGAAGGAAGAATGTTGAAGTATGTGTTTGGATGTTAAATCAGTGAGGGGTTTTAGGAATGGGATTATCGGATCTATGTTGTTTTATGTATTAAGTTAGTGGGGGCTTGGATGAGAGGAAGGTGGAATACGAAAGGAAGTGTAAAATTAAGAGTGAAGTTAAGTGAGCAAGACAATAAGGATAAGTAAGTAAGAGCACTCGCTAGTAATCGGTTGAATGTGAACAAGTGATACTGAACAAATCTGGGGGCAAACGAAGGAAGCAATTGTTAGTAGTGCAAAGGAAGTGTGTGGATGTGCTAAAGGTAGGAAGTAAAATGTTAACAGCGAGTGGTGGGAAGAGGTGGTGAAAGCGGTTAAAGGTAAAAAAGAACGTGGTTGAATGTACTAAAAAGCAAATGATGAAGTTCAAAAGAAAGATGCTTTGGAATTATATAAGAGGAAAAAGAAATACTAAAAAGGTGCATACGTAGGAGAAAACAAGAGGTAATGAACAGTTGGAAGGAGGATTTTGGAAATGAAAGAGGACATACAAGGATATAGGAAGCTCTTCTGGAAGGAAGCGCGAAAGGTTAATGAATGAGAAATAAGGGAAATCTGCTTGGAATAATTGAATAGGGATGGTGCTTTGTAACGAGAAATGGATGTGAGGGGAGTGTGGAAAGAAACAACTTCGAAATCTGCACAATATTAACAAGAAATGATGAGTGTTAGTGAATGTGTGTGGTTTTGATGGTGCAAGAAGGAATAGGTATTCGGGGATGAGGTTATTAGTAAGGAAGGAGGTAATGGGTAGGTGAGAAAGTTGAAGAATGGTAAATTCTGCAGGTATAGATGAATTACTAGTGAAATGATCGAGAGCGGTAATAGTACCCTGTATAAGGAAAGGAGAAAAGGGAACTGTAGAAATTAAGGAAATAGTTTATTGAGTGTTGAAGGGAAAATATATGCTGGTATTTTGTCGAAAGAGTGCGTCGAGTGACTGAGGGACCTGATTGGTGAAGAACAAGGTGCGTTAGGGTGGTAGAGGATGTGTGGATCAATCTTAATTGAAACAAATGATTAGAAAATGAGGGAGAAGAAGAATAAATTAATATCTAGGGTTTTATAGATTTACAACAGGCGTATGATAGAGTTAATAGGGAAGCTTATGGCAGGTATTAGTGACTATGGTGTTGGTGGTAGCTTCTGAATAAAGTATGTATGGTATGACGATAGTGAAGCATTGTGTAAGAAAAATGGTGTCAATGGTGATTTGGTTTAAGGATTAATAGTGAGTGAGACAGGGTTGTGTTATGTCTCCTTGGTTATTCAATTTGTATATGGATGGGGCTACGTGAAGAATTCGAGGTGGGATGGCGGAAATGGTGTTTGAATGATGGGAGAATGGAGATGAGTGAAGGGTGCCCTCCTACATTATATGCGGATGATTGGTTCTGTGTGCGAATCTGAAGAGAGTTTGAGAGGATTTGGTAGAGAGATTTGGCAGGGTATTAAAAGGAAGGGGTTTTGAAAGTAAGACGTGAAAGTAAACGTAGATAAATGCAAGGTTATGGTTGTGAGTGAGGACAGTCCTAGTGTGAAGTTATGGTTAGATGGTGAGCGCAGCTGGAGCAATGTCTGAGTTTAAAAAATATTTAGGGTATGTGTTGATGAGAAGGGAACGGATGATGCAGAGTGTAGTAAGGAAAGTTGTGAATGGCAGGAAAGGTTGCTGGTGAATTAAATCGTTGGTGGGAAAGGACTAAAGTCTTGAGTGGCGGTAGAGTCTTACATGAGGGTATGTTTGTTACCTGTGTTATTGTAATGGTAGTGAGACTATGGTCTTGGAATTAAGAAATATAGATCTAAAGTTCAATGTGTTCAGATGGGACAATCTTAGGGGTGATATATATATGAGAAGAAATTAAATAAAATGAGGATTGAAACGTATTAGAGAAGTTGTGTGGTGTGAGAAAGGGGTAAATGAGAGAATAAATGAAAGTATGTTGAAATGGTTTGGTCACATGAAAAGGATGAATAATAGTCGGTGGTTAAGCGGATATAAGTGGTGAGTGTGTTGGAACGCGACCGGCTGGGAGACCGAAGAGAAAGTGGATTGAGTCGGTGAACGAATGTCTGAAGGAGAGAAATGTGAGTTTGGCAGAGGCGAAAATAAAAGTGCTGATAGGAGAGAATGGCGGGGTTTTGTATGGGGGCATGGTTGTGGCCCACCTGGGCCAGGAAATGAACCCTTACATTGACGATTTACCATAGTGAGGGTCCGTCGGCGTCCCATCGAGCTTTAGGGGGTGGATTTTCCGCTGTCTGTGATGAGCTTTCAACTAATTAATGGTACACGAGGGGACGGTAAGGCTGGGCTTCTTTCGACATTTGTCATACTCTCCTACTGCTTTTCTTTCCGATGGCTTGTAGCGCTCCCTTACTCCAATCTTGGAAATAAAGGTAGGTGAAGAAAGAAAAGAAAGAAAAAGGAGGTTAAGTCAAAGAAATTCTAAGTGCTGCTTGAAATTGGAATTCAGAACTTCTCTACAAAGGCGAAAGAATCAAAAACTTATAGTTGAAGAAGATCATGAATAAAAAGTAGCCAAAAAATTATGAATTATATTTATAGGCCGTTCATTAACATTCCTCCCTTAAATATTGTAAATGAAAATATCTACATCAAAACCATTCATTTTGACTTACAATAGTCATAACAACGTATTTACGACTAACTTGGGTAATGAGAGAAGAAGAATTATAATTGAAGGAAAAGATGAGTGATGGAGAATCAAACTTTTAATTTTCGGTTTGAAAAGAAGTGGATAAAGGAGACAAAAGAAAAGGGAAACATAAAGAATACTTAGCAAAAATGATCAGATCAGCGCAAAAATTACAATAACAAGTATAGCATTTTTTTCTTCTTTTTTTAAATATTTTGCATACACATCATTAATGATAATTAACATATAGGAAAACATTGTATATAATAAGTAAAGTGATACCAAAGTATCAAAAAAATTATTTTAAAGAAAGTCATTAGAAGAAAATATTAAGACATTACACAAGTTGGTGTTATACCTCTGACTATAGGGGATGGCCATTATAGATTTTGGTGTGTAATGTTGCCCACTAAGTTAAATATGGGTAAGTTCAAATTTTGAAATACAAAAGGAACTATAGAAACAATATTTAACTATAGATAAATATTTAATATTTGAGATTCTCTCTTTTATCTTCTAAAATTTCGATGAGCAGTCAGATTTTTCCTGCGTTACCTCATTTGCCAAATTATTCTTTTTGAAATGCATGAAAATTGAGATGAGTCGATTCTGCTGTTGCGGACTTTTCCCGAATTTACCTCCCTTGCTTGAAAGTTGCATTTTCCTGTAATTCGGATTTCTTTCTTCTTAGGTGCAAGCAAGTTGGTAGTGAGTCCGAAAGAGTATGAGAAGAGAGTGAGAGAGAATGCTTAACAAGGCAGTAGGGAAGCCTTTTATACAATTTTGTTTGTACCTATGTCAAAATTTTGCTTACGCAAATCTTGGCATAAGTATGAACATAAATTTTAATTTTTACGAATAATTATGCTTTGGGATGCTACAGTTATATATACTGTTGATGGTAAGCTTCTGACTGAAACCAAAAGTTTGTATATCGATAGTGAAGCTTGTGTAACAATAAATGGAGTTGAAAGTGATTGGTTTATTATTAATAGTGGAGTGAGACAGGGATGTGTTATGTCTCCTTGGTTATTTAATTTGCATATGGATTGAGTGGTGAAAGAATTAGAGGTAGGGATGGTAGGGAAAGGTGTTAGACTGATGTAGAATAAAAGAGACAGTGAGGGTTGGCCCCCCCTTGTTTATGTATGCAGATGATTGGTTTTGTGTGGCGAAATCTGAAAAGAGTTTTAAGAAGATTGGTAGAGGGGTTGGCAGGGTGTGTAAAATGAGTGGTTTTAAAGCAAAGGGGGAATAAGAGTAAGGTTGGTGTTGTTCCCTTAGGGATGTCAGCGGTGTGAAGTCATGCTGAATGGTGAGAAATTGGAACAAGTATCTGAGTTTAAATATTTAGGATATACATTGTATGAAAAGGGAACGGATGGTACAGTGTAGTAGGAAAGTGGCTGGTGCAATTAGATTCTTCGTCAATACAAAGGGACTAAGTCTTGAACGCGCTAGGGTTTAACATGAGGGTATGTTGTTACCTGTGTTAATGTATAGTAGTGAAATTATGGTTTGGAATAAGAGGTATAAATCTAAGGGTCAATCTGTTAAGATGGACAATCTTAGGAGTGTGTTAGGTGTGAGAAGAATGATAAAATGAGGAATGAAATGTATTAGAGGTGTGTGGTGTGAGAAAGGGGTAAATGAGAGAATAAACATGTGTATTAAGTGGTTTGGTCATATTGGAAAGGATGGATGATAGTTGGTTGTTAAGTGGATTTATAGTGTGAGTGTGCTGGAAATCTTAAATGGGAAGAGAAAGAAAAATGTGGATCGAGTTAGTAAAGGAATGACTGAAGGAGAGCAATATGAGTTTGGTGGAGGCGAGAAGAAAGGTGCATAAAAGGGGTATGGTTGTGGGACGCCTCGTCCAAGGGATGAACCCTACATTAAAATGAAAAACCACAGGGAGAGTCCTAAAGTATATATTTTTTATACTGCTAGGAGCTCTCACTTCGGGGTATGGAGGAGTAATGTTCTTCTATTACTTTTCTACTTATGCCATGTTCTTCTACTTTCTGCTTCTACTGTATGTTGTGCACCTCGCCCCGAACGGGGAGGAAGAGGAGGAGCAGGATTATTAATTATTATTATTATTAATTAATTATTATTATTATTATTATTATTATTATTAATTACATTTATTATTATTAATTATTAATTAATTATTATTATTAGTGTGCTTTTTTTTGAAAAAGGATTAGAAATTTTAACAAACTTACTTTAAACTTCTGGATATTCTCAAATCCTCCTGCACAGTACATTGAATATTCTCACACTCCTGTACTGGACTTTGAATATTTTCATCCTCCTGAAATAAATCACTGTCTAATACGATTTCTTCTTTGATAACATCCTTTAATGCCTTCTCCTTCACAAGTTGATCATCATCCAAAACTTCGGAGAAACTCTGAAGAAAATATATATATATATATATATATATATATATCTATAATATATATATTATATATATATAATATATATATATATATATATATATATAATATATATAATATATATATATATATATATATATATATATATAATATATATATTCATATATATATATATATACATATATAATATATATATATATATATATATAATCTTATATATATATATATATATACTATAAATATTTATATATATATATCATATATATATATATATATATATATATATATATATATTATAATATATATATATATATATATAATATATATATATATATATATGATATATATATATAATATATATAATATATATATATATATTAGGGATGGGCCGGATAATGGCAACTATCCGGTATCCGGCCAAGTTTTTGACTAATCGCGGTATCGCGGCTTGGAATATCATTGTTATCCGGCCGGATAACCGGATAATTACTTCTCTAGTAGGTTCTTCCTCATTTAGGGAAATATTCCAAATAATTTAGAAAAATTATAATATATATATAGCTATATATATATATATATATATATATATATATATTATATAGATGAGTATATAATATTATATATAATATATATATATACTATATATATATAAATATATATATATATATATATCTATACTTATATATATATATATATATATAAATATATATATATATATATATATATATATATTATATATATATATTAATATATATATATATATACTTATTTCGAAATTTCTTTGTTTGATGCAAATATTATTATTATTTTTTCTCATTTATGTTGACTGTAAACAATACAAATTTATCTATCATTGCAAGTGACACAATTTCAAAAAAAATATGCTGAAATAGTAATATTAAAATATTATATAATAAATATTATAAAAATATTAAAATAATATGAGTGTAAAAAATGTGATATTTATAATGGAATAAGCTACTAAGACACATGTTAATGCAATTTTTACCACTATAATTTTATTTCACGTTTAAGTATTGTCATTACTAAATAGTAATTACAGCAACTACTTATTTTCAACGTGTTTAAGCTGTGTATTATTATTTACGCAGTATATATACGCAAATTCTCAGTAAATTTATATAAACAAAAAACGTGTATTTTCTCAATGTTACACGCCTTCAGTGATAAAATATAAAAATCAAGAGCAAATGCAGGGGCACAAAAACTTGATAAAATGCAATGTTGGAATAAATATACCGTCTGCTATTAAGAAAAAAGTGGTGCTACACGAATAATGGTCAATATCGATTATTACTTTATAGGACAATCGAGAGCTAAATATTATCGATACTGAGAATCGGTCAATTAATAGTAACACTCAATATCATTAATTTTAGCATACAGAAATAAAAGAAACTTTTAAAACATGATCCTTTGAAAGAAGAGAAAAAAAAGCAAAAAAAAAACCGATTTTCAGTGTTGCTATCAAACGTACAAAGATGGCAACGTGTAAAAATTTGTGGACTATAAAATTTGGCATTCCACTGAAACTAGAAAATTTTTTTTGGTAGTCCTTTAACTGCGGAATGATATAGGCATCCCGCTAACTGCTATTCCACAACATTTTTCAAATTTTCGCAATTGCAATTCCAATTTATTTTGGTATTACCGCAATTGCGGACTTAAATTGCAGGAGTCCCCTCTGAGATATATATATATATATATATATATATATATATATATATATATATATAACTATATATATCTTATAATATATATATATATATAATTATATATATATATATATATTATATATATATATATATATATATATAATATATATATAATATATATATATATATATTATATATATATATTATATATATATATAAAGGTCAGCTCCAGATTAAGATGTCCGCATGTAATGTAAAAAAAACTAATGATGCTACGTAAAACTGAATAACATTTTTGAAATCAGCGCACATTGTAATGGAGGAAAATGAAGAAAGAAAATAAAATAAAGTGAGATAAAAAAAATGTAAATAAAATAAATAAATGAAGAGAATAAAATAATGTGAGATAAAAAAAAGTAATATATATAATCTCATCATTCCCCCAAAAATTTTCCAGCGTTCCAAGTCCTGAGTCCCCCAAATATTTTCTTTCAATGTTATTGTGCTCCTGCAGGCACAAAGAATTCACGCATAACACACACACACGACACTCTATGATAGATAGCATGTTCTCAGAGATATTAAATTTTTTTGATGACCATGACCTAAAACTAAACTATAATGCAATTTTAAATTTTTCAATTTTTAATTTAAACTTTAATTTTTATTTTTTTAGATTTTTATTTTTGCATTATTTTTAGTTTCGCCCTAAAGTATTGAAAGAATATAAGGAAAACGTTATTGTTTTAGGTATCATGTTCAAATTAAGTTTTGAAACGTACGATTATAATATTTTTTGGAGTTTATTTATTAAAATTAATAATAATTTTTTTTTTAGTTCTTGCATTATAATGTACGCTAAATTCAAAAATATATTGTTTTTATGTAGAGCATATAGTGTTTTTTTTTTTTTAGCTACAGGGGGCACCTAATCTGGAGACTGGCCATAATTATATATATATATATAATATAGATATACTTATAGTATATATAATATATATATATATATATATATATATATTATATATATATATATATATATATAATATATATATATATATATTATATAAAGAATCGCCGGTATATGCGTCGGGGGGGGGGTGACTTGGACCACTTTTAGGTATAACTTCGTCTCCCCCTTTTCCCCTAATACACTTTTTGGAATTTTTTTTCCTGAAATCAAGGCCCTATAGTAGGTCATATAGGCATACAAAAATAATAATAAGTAATTCTAAAATCATAGTTTTATTAAACGTTTAATAAAGATCATTTAGACTCAATTTGAAGGGTGAATCGGACCACCATTGTGGGGTGATTGGGCCAATCTTTTTAAATTCCTCTTTTAAGTATATAAATTCAATTTTATATTTAATTTTAATTAAATAAGAAATTTGTTTATTATATTAAAAATAGTAATAAGTAATTTAAAATTTTAAATAATGATAAATAAAATAAGAATAAAATGTTTTTGCCCCAATTCACCCCATTCGTGGACAAATTTTGACACTTTTTGAATTCATATTTTCCATATAAAATTTCATTTTTTATTTTAATTTTTTACTTAATATAAGTAACATTATTATTAATTTTATTTAGCTATACGTAATAAAAAATGTCAAATATAAATAGGGGGCAGAAATAAAATAAAGAATAACAAATGGTTCATATTACAAATGACATCATCAATTTTTATTGGGGGAATGAATCGGGCCAAGTTGAGGCCCAGCGATTTAACCCCACTATGCACTGTTTTTTGGAACAAATTTTAGTTGCCAGTATTTAAGGCTAACATACTCAAACTGTATACAACTGAAACAATAATTAGTTTTAAACTGTCATAATTTTCATTTAAAACAAAGTTAAAAAAAAAACAAAAACTGCGCATTTTTCAAATTGCTGACAATTCTATTTAAGGGACATTTTATACAACTATATTTTATTATAATTTTTTAAAAATATAAAAACTCTCTAGAATTATAGATAATCTAAATAAAAGTAACATTTAACAAAGCTGAGCAAAAAATATATATTTTTTTTTAGTCACCCCGCCCGCGCTATATAACAGACTGCCGGATATCCGGTATCCGGCTCTTCACATAATCCGATATCCGGCTATCCGGCTAATTCACAATCCGGCCCATCCCTAATATATTATATATATATATATATATAATATATATATATATATAATATATATATATATTATAAATATATAGTATATATACTATATTATATATATATATATATATATATATATATATATATTATATATATATTATATATATAATATATATATATATATATATATATATATAATATATATATAATATATATATAATATATAATATATATATATATATTTATATCCATTTTTCTCTCCCTAAGACTGGGAGTAAGGTGCACGGCAAGGCATAGGAAACAGAAAAGTAGTAAAAGAATATGACAGTTTGAAAAAAAAGGCCCAGCCTGTGGCGAGAGCTCATCACAGTCAGAAAATCAACCCTAGAGTTTAACAGGACCGCGTACAGACCTCACCATCTAACATATTCACACCCATAGGACTGTTCTCACTCACAACCAAAACCTTATTTACATTTACTTTCAAAACCCTTCCTTTTACACACCCTGTGAAATCCCTCTACCAATCGTCTTAAACTCTTCTTTCAGATTCGCTACACAAAACAAATCATCCACATATAATAGGTAGGGCACTTCCATCTCTTCATTCTCATCATTCTAGACACCTAATTCCATGACACCGTACCATCGTCTAATTCTTTCATAACCCCATCCCATAAACAACTTGAATAACCAAGGCGACATAACACATCATGTCTCACTCTGCTATTAATATTAAACCAACCACTTTCGACTCCTTTATTCTTACAACGGCTTCACTACTATCGTCATCATACATACTTTTAATCCATTCAGAAGCTTACCACCAGCACCATATATCACTAACCACTGCACAGAGCTTTCCCTATTAATTCTATCATATTCGCCTGTTGCAAATTCATAAAACGCAAATGCAATTTTCACTTCTCTCCCTCATTTTCTCAATCTTTTGCTTCAATGTAAAGATTTGATCAACACATCCTCTAACCACTTTTAAACGCACCTTGTTATTTCTACAATCAGTCCTTCAAGTCACTTGACGCACTCTTTTGACAAAATACCAGCATAGCATAGATCTTCCCTACAACACTCAATAAACCTATTCCTTATAAGTTCTACAGTTACCCTTATCCCCTTACCCTATATAAGGGTACTAATATGCTCTCCCTCCAATCCTTCGAACTATACCCTCCATAAACGTTTCGTTACACAATTCAAATCCAATCAATCACCAAATCTCACCTCCATTCCTTGATCCTTTTCAGCCAGTAATTTCATCTTAATCCTGCAGATTTATAAACCATTCTTCAACTTTCTCACTCTACCCATTACCTCCTCCTTATTAATGACGTCATCCATAAAATACCTATTCCTTCTGGCACTATCAAACCCACACATCATCACTATCACCTATTTCAATTACTGCTAATGTTTATTATAAGCTTTTTTGAATGTTCCCCTCCCACATTCCCCTCACAATCCCATTTCCATCAAGTTGCGAAGTACCATCCCTTATTCATTATTCTAAGCCAGATTCGCCTTATTCTCATTCTTAACCTTTCTCACTTCCTATTCCCCTTGTAAAGTCCCCATTCATCCCCTTCCAAACTGTTTCATTTACCTCTTATTTTCTCCTACATATGGCACCTTTTTGTATTTCTTTTTTCTCCTTTTATAATAATTTCAAAGCATCTTTTCTCTTGAAACTTCATCATGGCTTTTAGTACATTCACACTCACGCCTCTTTTTTTACTTTTAACCGTTGCATCACCTCTTCATCCCACACTCAACTGTTAACATTCTTACTTCCAACTTTAGCACATCCACATACTTATTTTGCACTACTAACATATCTTTCTTACTTCTACTATAATAATAATATATATATTATTATATGAATTATTATTATTATATTATCTACCATTCATTCCATCCACACCTGTACCCTGCTTCGCCCAAACTGGGGATAGGGTGCTCAAACATGCACCAAGAATCTGAGGCATGCATGAGATTCTTAGGGCATAAATAAGTGGTATCGGGACCCCAACCCAGCTACCACAATAACCAGAAACTGTGGTGGAGAGAGAGAGGAATGTAATATATATCAAAACTAGTTTGAAAAATCACTCTTTAAGAATATACAGATTACATATGTGACAACGCACATACTAGTGCTGGGGCTCTAAAAGCATTTCTTTTTTTGCTACGGTTAATTGGCTATTTGACCTTAATAATTTTTCATATAAGGGTCAAATAGCCATTAACCATAACGCATAAGCCAAAAATCCACAGGTGCAAAGGAATGAACCAAATCTACTTAAGATTTTGGTTCTTATCACTATGAATAATTATTTTATTCTTATTATTAATTTTATCAAAACAATTAGAAATTTTAAACTTACTTTTAAACTCTGGATATTCTCATCCTCCTGCAATGTACTTTGAATATTCTCATTACCCTCCTGTACTGGACTTTGAATATTTTCATCCTCCTGAAATAAATCACTGTCTAACACAATTTCTTCTTTGATACCATCCTTTAATGCCTTCTCCTTCACAATTTGATCTTCATCCAAAACCTCGGAGAAACTCTGAAGAAAACATACATGTTGGATTGAGCTAAAATAGAGACTATTTTACAATAATGTAAGTTGAAGCATAATCACACTCCCTCACTGCTAGTAACATGGATACGCATCTACCACCTCATTCACATCTGAACAAATTGATGATTGAAGATTTTCAGATTTGAAAAGCGATAAGGAAATGAATGGAAAAACTGTAAGAGCATTAAAAGAAAGTGATAAATTTATTAATTATTTCATATCTTTTTCAGAAAGATAGTATATAAAAATATTTAATTTGTGTTTCCTATGTAGAATAATGATTTTGTTTTCTTTCATCCAGCAATATCTGGCCGCATACTTTTTCTAATAAAAATTTTGCATGCAAAGTTGATTAAATGATTATTACACTGGGAATAAAATAATTAATGAGATATTAAAGAATAATACAAAATATTGGGAAAGAATAATATTAGGGTAAATTGGAAGGAAAAAAATGAAAACAAAGGCGTTCTTAACTATTAAACATTCAAATCTATGGGGTAAGAATACTTGACTTGTGATTGCATTGTTGACAAGTAAATTAGAGGAAGATTTGTGGAAGTAGCAAAGTTGCGATAAATAGGGTGCATACATAAGCTAACTGTTCTTATAATACTGGATTAGATAAGAATAGTGGAGAGAATGATAAAGGTCCATTCATGGGAAGTACATTACATAATTAATATTCAAATTTAATTAACCACACAAATTTCATGCATTCGACTAACTTTATCAACTAATAATTAACTTTACAGACCCTTTTTATATTTACTGATTTACTAGACAAAACACTAATACCTACCCAACTGATAAGTATAGATTTCTTTTAATATGAAGGACATGAATATACCTTTTTATAAATATACTGGTAAGTAAATTAAAGAAAGAAAATGTCATGCAACTATATTGGCAATGTATTGAAATGGGGAGAGACGATGCAATTGACTTCTCAAATGTTGAACCAACAACCAAAATTATTCATTAGATTCAAATAAAAAAAAACAACTAATAATCCATTTTTACTGTGAATTTATAATGAGAATAACTTGGTATATTTCAAAAAGAAGAAAGGAAAACAATCTTTGCTATATGCTATCATTCAAATATCATATTACATTTGTCATACTATGAAAACCATAGTATGACAAATGTAATAGGCCTATGAAATGTGAATGATAGCAAATAGCAAAGATTGTTTTCCTTCTTTTTGAAATATACCAAGTTATTCTCATTATAAATTCACAGTAAAAATGGATTATTAGTTGTTTTTTTTTATTTGAATCTAATGAATAATTTTGGTTGTTGGTTCAACATTTGAGAAGTCAATTGCATCGTCTCTCCCCATTTCAATACATTGCCAATATAGTTGCATGACATTTTCTTTCTTTAATTTACTTACCAGTATATTTATAAAAAGGTATATTCATGTCCTTCATATTAAAAGAAATCTATACTTATCAGTTGGGTAGGTATTAGTGTTTTGTCTAGTAAATCAGTAAATATAAAAAGGGTCTGTAAAGTTAATTATTAGTTGATAAAGTTAGTCGAATGCATGAAATTTGTGTGGTTAATTAAATTTGAATATTAATTATGTAATGTACTTCCCATGAATGGACCTTTATCATTCTCTCCACTATTCTTATCTAATCCAGTATTATAAGAACAGTTAGCTTATGTATGCACCCTATTTATCGCAACTTTGCTACTTCCACAAATCTTCCTCTAATTTACTTGTCAACAATGCAATCACAAGTCAAGTATTCT
>JABUQX010018009.1:0-5000 GCA_015478945.1 Trachelipus rathkii
GATATGCAACTGCTGGTTTGAGGAACATCTTGAGCAGTAAGTTCAACTAATTACAAATACAATTTATTAATTGTGTACAATATCCAATTTCAATGGGATAAACACTTAAGAGATTTATGTATAACAATTAACAATATTAGTGAGAGACAAGATGTCTGTAATACCACGCTTTTAATATATTTTACAAGTTGGGTATAAACATACCTTGTGTATTCGATTCATGAATAAATGACATATTGATGTCCTTCACTTTTAAAGATGAATCAGGAGTAGGTGGAGGAGGAGGAGGATAGGAATTGATTGCAATTTTCATTTGGGTTTCTGCAAGAATCTCATCTTCTTCACTACTAGATTGTTCTCCAAGGCGGCGTACGTATTTCATTTTTCTTTTGTGGGGCCTGGTGCATTCGCCCTCTGATTCCAAATTTGATGTATCTTCAGCTTCACGAAGACGGCTTCTGGCAGCATGATAGTGAGCTAAGGAAATAAAATTTCATCTTAGAGAATAAGGCAATATTTAGGAAAAAGTAATAGTATATTATTTTGGAAGGTGTAATGAAGTTTAAAGCACTTAAAAAATTATGAATTTTTAATATAATATTTTATATATATATATATATATATATATATATATATATATATATATATATATATATATATATATATATATATATATATATATATATATATATATATATATATATATATATATATAAGAAATAAAAAGACGAACAGAAGCTTTGATATCATTTAATTAGGACGTTTCGAGTTTATCCAAACCCATCATCAGCTAAAACATAAATTAAAATTACAATAATATTATGAAATTTAAAATTAATATTAATAATAATAATAATAATAATAATAATAATAATAATAATAATAATAATAATAATAATAATAATAATAATATTAATAAACAATAACAATAATTAATTAATAATAATACCAATAATTAATAATAATAACAATAATAACTAATAATAACAATAATAATAATAATAATAATAATAATAATAATAATAATAATAATAATAATAATAATAATAAATATAATTTCCACAGTAATAAAGAACAAAAAATAGTAAAAAAAAAAAACAATTTTAAAGCAAATTTTATATTAAACTATAACCTTAATATTATATACCTGTTTATGTTGACAGTCTTGGGAAGAATGTACAAAAATAGCAAAAACAACTGCTTATATACTAGAAAATTGGTTGGTTGGTACATTTAAAAAAATAAATATAAATATACATTTGGCACAATAGAGTTAATAAAAATAATTACACAGTGATTAAAACAGGATTATTAAAGTAAAATAAATAAATAAATTAAAACCAAAATTAAAACAAAAATAATTTAATTGAGGAGCCATTTACAAGCAGATAGATGGTATGGCAATGGGCTCACCACTTGGTCCCACTTTTGCCAATGCATTTTTGTGCTACCATGAGAGATCTTGGTTGGAGAACTGCCCCTCAGATTTTAAGCCATTACTCTATAGAAGGTATGTTGATGATTGTTTTTTGATTTTTAGAGAACAAAGTCATGCCTTACAATTTTTAGACTACCTTAACATTCAACATCAGAATATTAGGTTTAGTATGGAGGAAGAGAATGAGAACTCATTGCCCTTTTTAGATGTCAGAGTGCACCGTACAGTAGGTGGCTTTTCTACTTCCATCTATAGAAAACCTACCACAACTATGCTTGGTACCAATTTTTTCAGCTTCCTTCCTCTGAGTGCCAAGTTGTCTGGACTGTCATGCCGAATTTTTAGAGCTTACAAACTTTCAACATCTTGTGTAGATTTTCATAAAGAAGTTCAATTTTTAACTCAGTTTGCTAAATTCAATTTATTTCCAGAGCAACTATTTTATAAACTTGTCAACAGATTCTTGGAAGACCTTTTTCGCCCTAAACAGCCAGATGTGGATTCATCATTGCAAGTAGTTTATCTAAAAGTTCCTTACTTCGGTCCCAACACTCCGAAGCTCGTTAAAAACATTCAAATATCAATTTCTAAAATTTTTCCATCATATAAAATTATTTTTATACTTGTCAATGATTTTAAAATGAATAGTTTTTTCAGAATGAAAGATATTTTACCGGCTCATTTGAGGTCCTCAGTTGTTTATTCCTATTCTTGTGCGGACTGCCAAGCCCGTTATGTAGGCCAGACTGCAGCTGAGGATTTCAAAACATCTGGGTCTTTCATATAGAACAAATAGACCATTAACTTCACCCGAAAACTCTGCCATCAGGACCCACTCTTCAGAAAGCCATCATGACATCTCAAAGGATAGCTTCAGGGTGTTGTCTTCGGCGTCAGGTTTACTTGAACGACGGATTCGAGAGCCTGTTTATACATAGTACAAGGCCGCAACTTAACTCAGATGGCTCTAAAATTAAATAAAATATTTTTTTTAATTTTGTTTTTAATTTATTTATATTTTACTTTAATAATCCTGTTTTAATCACTGGTAATTATTTTTATTAACTCTATTGTGCAAACTGTAAATTTATATTTATTTTTTAAAAGCATTGATTTAATTGAAAGTTTTCCCTATTGTAATTCTTCCCAAGACGTCAATAAACAGGAATATAATATAGGTTATATTTAAATAGACATTCATTATAATTGTTTAAGGTTTTTTTACTATTTTTGTTCTTTTTACTTTGATATTATTATTATTATAGATATTATATTATTATATTATTATTATTATATTATATTCATATTATTATTATTTTATTATTATTGTTATTAATTATTGTTATTATTATTAATTATTGGTATTATTATTAATTAATTATTGTTATTGTTTATTATTATTATTATGATTATTAATTATTATTAATTTTAATTTTTAAATTTCATAATTATGTAATTTTTTAATTTATGTTTTAGCTGATGATGGGTTTGGATAAACTCGAAACGTCCTAATTAAATGATATCAAAGCTTCTGTTCGTCTTTTTATTTCTTATAAAGTTGAGGTTCCCTAAGAACAAGTCTATTGGATCTATTATATATATATATAATATATATATATATATATATATATATATATATATATATATATATATATATAATATATATATTATATATAAAATATATATATATATATATATATATATATATATATATATATATATATATTAGTGATGTGCCAGAACTGAATTATTGGAAAATACCAATACTCTCATTGATGTTACTGCCAATACCAATACTGGAGTTTCAGCAAATACCAATACCAATACTTCCTATTAATTTGTTATATTGTAAATTTTTTATGCATGAAAAAGACCACTTATTATTTATATTTTATAATAACAATAATAATAATAATAATAATATTTATCTTTTGTTTTAAATTCCTTTTTAAAGCATTTTAAGGACTGAACAGTATTGACACGTTTTGACCAATACCAATACCGTACCTGTGCTAAATGCCAATACCCTTTGGGAGTCGATACCGATACTCGAAAAAATGGCAAATACTGGTCGATACCAATACCCAAAAAAATGGCTAATACTGGCTAATACCAATACTTTGGCACATCCCTGATATATATATATATATATATATATATATATATATATATATATATATATATATATATATATAATACCTATATAATATAATATAATATAATATATAATATAATATAAGGAAATGAGATGAATATTAAACTTACCAAATTCTTTTAAAACCCTAACTGGGTATTCAGGCCAATTGTCGCCTGGAGCTTGTCTGGAAATCAGTAGCTTATTTTTTCTCCCTTCAGAGATAACGTTTGGGTAAAAACAAGTGTTTTTATCGTAGTTGATCCAGTTTGTTGAAACAATAGCTGGAGCATCATTTTCCTCCGTAAAAAGCACAATGGCAAATTCCATTTTTTATTTAAAAATCTATAAATTTGACAATTCTCTGTAAAATAAATTGGAAGAGAGTAATAGTGGAAAGGCAACTTGCTTATTTATCATCAAAAGGACTGTTGTAAAAGTTGCAATTCTCAAAAAAATTACCTACAAATAAAACATCTTTTGAGAGTTATGAGAAAACACCATATATTCAACCACAACACTCCCACATTTCAAGGAGCAATAATTAAGAATTAGGATATGCTGTTAAAATAATATAACAGGAAAACTGAATACATGAATATTGTTTGGTTGCATGTGAACTTGGAAGAAGATTGCCTCTAAAGTAAGATTTGGAAATACTAGGAAAATTACAATTAAAAGTTAATTTTGAAAGAAGATATGAATTTGAAAATATCCTTTCAATTAACCTATTAACGTAATTGGAAAATAATCTAAAAAGAGTGTAAAAGAGGAAAGGCTACTTGCTTATCATCAAAAGGAAGCAAAACCATTTTCCCTACAATATCAGTAAATGGCCTTTCTTGAAGAGCGGATAAATTAGAAACTTTATATATACCTAAAATAGAACTGTCTATAAAAGGCCTGTTGTAAAAATTGCACTTTTCCAAAAATTCCCTACAAAGGATAACCATCTCTTTAGAGTTATGAGAAAACACTATATTTTCAACCACAACAACACTCCCACATTTCAAGGAGCAACAAGAATTTGGATATGTTGTTAAAATATCATAACAGGAAAACTGAATACATGAATATTGTTTGGTTGCATCTGAACTTGGAAGAAGAGGGCCTCTAAAGTGAGATTTGCAAAAACTAGGAAAATTACAATCAGAAGTTAATTTTGAAGTAAAATATGAATCTGATAACATCTTTTCATTTAACCTATTAATAACCTGCTGCAATGGCTTATCTCCTTTTCGGACCATTCTTTTAAAAGACTGCAGAAAGTTCTCAAAGGGAAATGCACTTGATAAATCAAGAGGACCAAAATCTTTGATACTATCTGCAAGGTGTATCAGGCCATGCATATTGTGGGTTAAATATTGTTGCCCATACAGATTCATAGTTGTCGTTACAAAATGCTTTAACAGATTTTTTGCATATTTG